>JAFBJT010111635.1:35718-52353 GCA_016785325.1 Chascanopsetta lugubris
ATTGTTTTTTTTAGAGCAAGAAAAGTGAACAGTAAACGACGATTGTAACGTTCTGTGACACTTGTTAATTTGAAGGGCCACCAGCGCACGCCAAGACGCCACTGGAATGGACATCACCAGCCGCTGTACCCTGGGGGACCCCAACAAACTCCCTGAAGGGGTCCCCCAGCCCGCGCGCATGCCCTACGTCTCAGACAAACACCCGCGACAGACCCTGGAGGTGATCAACCTGCTGAGGAAGCACCGGGAGCTCTGTGACGTGGTGCTGGTGGTGGGGGCCAAGAAGATTTACGCCCATCGTGTGATTCTGTCCGCCTGCAGCCCCTACTTCAGGTTTGTAAGGCTACTGTTGATGAATAAATATCGACAAATACGTTGCAGAACTGCATTGTATGTATTACGTGCGTATCTGTTCTTCACAGGGCCATGTTTACAGGAGAGCTGGCAGAGAGCAGGCAGACGGAGGTTGTTATACGCGACATCGATGAGCGAGCGATGGAGCTGCTCATCGACTTCGCCTACACATCACAGGTAGGAATTATACTCCGCCATTCTGTTCTAATTGTGACACTAGTTAAAATGCACAACTGCTACAGCGATTAAAATAGCTCACTGCTGAATACGAGTGTGTGATGTGCTGCCTTCCCTGTTCAGGTGACGGTAGAGGAGGGGAACGTGCAAACGCTGCTCCCCGCCGCCTGCCTCCTGCAGCTGGCGGAGATCCAGGAGGCCTGCTGCGAGTTCCTCAAGAGGCAACTGGATCCCTCCAACTGTCTGGGCATCCGGGCCTTCGCCGACACACACTCCTGCCGAGAGCTGCTCCGTATCGCGGACAAGTTCACTCAGCACAACTTTCAAGAGGTAAGCAGACAGATTTCGCGTGAGAGCAATTGTCAAAATAATTGGATCTCACTTGAGGTTTCTCCCCTGCGGTGCAACTGACGGCTCTTACCCTCTTTCTGTGGCAGGTCATGGAGAGCGAAGAGTTCATGCTTCTTCCTGCAAACCAGCTGATCGACATCATCTCCAGCGATGAGCTCAACGTGCGGAGCGAAGAGCAGGTTTTTAACGCGGTGATGGCCTGGGTTAAATACAGCATCCAGGAACGGCGACCACAGCTGCCGCAGGTTTGTCACTGCGAAACAAATTGAACACAGCCGCTACAGATGCCGAAGCCGTTGCGGTAATTGGATTACTGTAATTGTTCTGCAGGTCCTGCAACATGTCCGCCTGCCGCTGCTCAGTCCCAAGTTCCTGGTGGGCACCGTTGGTTCAGATCCCCTCATCAAGAGTGACGAAGAGTGCAGGTTGGTTCTGTTTTTCCACCCAGGAAGAAAAGACAGCGACGGTGTGTAACTTTGACTTGTGACCAACCTCCGTTTGGTTTCGTTGATTTCAGAGACCTGGTTGACGAAGCTAAGAATTACCTGCTGCTGCCACAGGAGAGGCCACTGATGCAGGGTCCACGCACACGGCCGAGGAAGCCCATCCGCTGTGGAGAAGTACTTTTCGCAGGTCAGTATCTTCAGGCACGACAACCCGAACCAGAAATATTCGTCTGGTACAGTCGAGAGGGACTGAATAAACAATTTCTCGGTGTCACCTCGTTGCATAGTTGGTGGTTGGTGTAGCGGTGACGCCATTTCCAGCGTGGAGCGCTACGACCCTCAGACCAACGAGTGGCGGATGGTGGCGTCGATGAGTAAACGGAGATGTGGAGTTGGCGTCAGCGTGCTAGATGACTTGCTGTACGCAGTGGGAGGTCATGACGGCTCATCGTATCTGAACTCTGTGGAGAGGTATGACATGTTTACTCACTGGATATATTTATGTTTTGTTTCCAGGACACAATAGAAGGAAAATCAGTATCGGCCCAGAAATCAATAAATTTGATAAATTAAATTAAACAAATGTACGCAGATATGACCCCAAGACAAATCAGTGGAGCAGTGATGTGGCACCTACGAGTACTTGTCGTACCAGTGTGGGCGTGGCTGTCCTCGGTGGCTATCTTTATGCCGTAGGAGGACAGGACGGGGTTTCCTGTCTCAACATAGTAGAAAGGTATCGTCCGAAACTTTTTTATCTGCCCTTTTTTCCCCCTCCTCTCTGCATATCAAACTTTGCCATTCTATCATTTTTACTGCAGATATGACCCAAAGGAAAACAAATGGACTCGCGTGGCCTCCATGAGCACAAGGCGACTGGGTGTAGCTGTGGCCGTGCTGGGTGGATTTCTTTATGCTGTGGGAGGATCGGATGGAACGTCACCATTAAACACAGGTATGGTGGTTCATTTAGAAGATGAGCAATTATCCCAAATTACAACCGCAATGGTGGCAAGGGTTCCTTCATTGTTTACATCCATTTCTTTCTGCCCTCCCATTGTTACTCTTGCCTCTGCTGTTTGTATTCCTGCACACCCTAAATGATCCACGTGTTTCCTGATTCTCGCAGTGGAGCGTTACAACCCTCAAGAGAACCGGTGGCACACCGTGTCCCCAATGGGGACCAGGAGGAAACACCTCGGCTGCGCCGTCTACCAGGATATGATTTACTCCGTGGGCGGGAGGGACGACACCACGGAACTCAGCAGTGCCGAGAGATACAACCCCAGAACCAACCAGTGGTCCCCGGTGGTGGCCATGACCTCGAGACGGAGCGGGGTGAGAGAGAGAGAGAGAGAGAGAGGGAGAGACCAAAGTGTTGGGATTTTTTTCCGGGATTGAAATATTGTAGTTTGACAAGTCGGATGCCAGTATTTTTAACTTCAACTCAGTCGTTATGATATGGTACTCAAATGAGTCGTCAGATGTAGGATGTGTGATGCTGAAGCGTGAGTGTATCTGCAGGTGGGCCTGGCTGTGGTAAATGGTCAGCTGATGGCAGTTGGAGGCTTTGATGGAACAACATACCTCAAAACAATAGAAGTCTATGACCCTGATGCCAACACGTGGAGGTATGTGGTATAAGATATGTTGTCCAAGGCGCCGTGGTTGGAACAGTTCTGCCGTGAAGGACAAGACATTGAATGTTTGCTTCTCTCTTCAGGTTGTACGGAGGAATGAACTACCGTCGGCTAGGTGGAGGGGTGGGCGTCATTAAAATGACTCATTGTGAATCCCACATATGGTAACACCACCACCTCCACCATCGACACACCTCCTCCTCCTCTTCCTCCTCCTCCACCACCACCCCCACAATCACAAGCTCACGTCTCATCATGTTGCAGTTGGACGCCTTTTTCTCACCGACTCCAGTGCCTCCAAAAGATTCTTATGAAGCCGAGAGGGGAACATGGGGGAGGAGGAGGAGGAGGAAGAGGATGGACAGACTTTTGAACTTTAGCGCCCCCGACCCCACAAACAACCCCACTCTTTCGACAAAGTGACTGTGGACGGCGGGGAGTGCTCACCCTTCCGGTTTGAAGAGGGCGCTCCTCCTCCGGGGGTTTTCATGCAGCAGGCTTCTCTGAACAAAACAGAGCTAAACGTCATCGACTTCGATGCCGGGGGTGTTGATTTTTGTTTTTGTTTTTTCGAGCTTTGAGATGTTCCAGATCATCAGGTCACTAAAGGAGAGAGAGAGAGAGAGATTTCAGTCTCTCCGATGCAAACGTTTCTCTTGTCCCCATAATTCTGGCTCATGACGACTGTGTTTTTAAAAAGTGGAGGGTTTCCTGGGAACACTAGATTTCACTTCCGAGCGTCAGGCTTTGAAACATACAACGATGTCAACGATGGCTGTTACATCGCTGAGCCTCATGTGTAGCATCAAGTAATGGAAACGGTAAAAGAGATCTGATCCCTCCACACAACCGGGGGGAGAAGGATCCTTACGAAGTTACTGTTTCTCCACATTTTCTCGTTAGCTGTTACTGAATGGGATTGCTGCACTCAACAGGAGGCTACTGTTTGTTACCTTTTTAGGTCGTCTGATGTTTCACTTCAGCAGGTCAGAGGTCAGCTAAAGGAAAATATCCAGTGGCTCTCTCTCAGTCACGTCTCTGGTTTGTTATTGGCCCCAGAGCTGAATCCGTGAAGTCCGAGGCTGCATCCACACTGCGCATAAAAACCTAGCTACAGATACAACAGGTATTCACATTACTTTATAGTTTTAGAGCTGCTGAACACAGATGTTTGCTGCGGGCTTTGTTTTGTTGTTTTTTTGAGAGCGGGGGGACATTTAGTGAGGACAGACAGGGACCGCGTCATACTCCTTTCGGTCCCTAATTTTGTCCGAGATCAAATCTGGAAGATTGAGCGTCTGAACACAACAGTGAAACACCTCTTCAAAAAATCACAGACTACTTTCCAGAGAAGTGGTTCTAGCCGATTTAAAAACAACCTCGAGCTGAGACACTGATTGACTGAACCCAGACGAAGATGATGTCCGAGACGAGTTAAAATAGATGATCTCGTAAATGAATTAGTCACAAATCCAGAGGGTTGTAAGCCATGTAAGTGGCTTAATTCGCTCTGGTGCTCAGACTCATCTGTCAATAGATCAGGTGGGATATATAAAGTCCAGCAGTGTTTCTTAAATCAGTAGTTCTGGGGGATATGAAATGAGAGTTTTCTTTTGAAGTTCCACAGTGGCCTTGAAAACAAAAGTAAAAAACAGACCAATTGAACTGGGATTGTGTGATCCTGTGCTGAAACAGACTCGTCCAATGATCAGTGGAGCAAATCACATTCAGCCCATTTTCTTTATAAGACGACGCGTCATTAATATGAATCTCAAGTCAATGAGGCAGCAGCTGCTTCTGCAGTGGTTACACACTGTTAAGGTCACGCAACTCTGAGGTTTGGAGACACAGCAGGAAATGTTCCCTTATGCAGCACGGTGCAATGTCGCCACCCTCTGGAGGACAGTTAAAATGCAGCACTGATATGGATCCATGTGCAAAACACACACGTAGCTTGAGTGGAAGATGGATTGGTTTTCTTATAATTTATTGCACTGTGATTGGAACTGTGTTTTAGATTTTATTTTGACTTTCTTTCTCTCTTTGGTTGTGTTTTTATAAAAAGGGTGTTTCCACGACGTGAATGGAACAAGTCTAAAATGATCCTAGATCAAATTGGGATTGGATAATTCAGGCCTGATGTGAAGTGAATTTATTTCATACGTGCATCACTTCACATCTTTTTTACAGAGCCCCTCACTTGAAAGTGTTTGGAACAAATGCATAAGAGCAGGAGACAGACCTTTGATATGCATAAAGTAGGTCAAAATTCATTTTGGTGTTAATGTGGCAAATCTAGATCTAGTTGTGTTTTAGTCATGAAGTCTCATTTGGGCTGCTGCTGTGTTAGTTATATGCAAACAGAACAGATATGTAGTTTGGGATGATTTGCCGTCACATGTCAACGCTCACTTTGCAAGATCTGACTTTTCTCTTTCTAAAGTTCAGACATAGATGCAGTGTATCCTTTACTGATCAAAGTTGTATGCGAGCCGGTGACATGTGGGTGCTCACCTTTGGAAAATCTCCCAACTACCTGCTGTCTTTCACTGCCACGGAATCAGACGAAGAGTTATTGTTGTTGTTTTCCAGACTTCCTGCTGCAAGTGAGAAAGTAATCCAATCAAAACTGTGACTCGGAAATCGCAAGACTGTAATTTCACTGGTGTTGATTTTTCATTATTTTCTTACGCAGCCTCAACTAAGATCTACATTTTGCCGCATCATCTTTCCCGAGGCGTCTATTTCATTCACAGTGTGACCGCGCGACTCCCCCCCCTCTAGTCACGCGAGCCACTCGCGCTGTGTCTGCAGTGAATGGAAATGGACCCAGTAGCCCGTAATATTGAGAGTAGCCTCTGGTGCAGTGAGTTGACTCAGACGTGGTTATGTGATCTCTGGTGATGGTTCTCATGAAGCTGTGATCACCACATGTTCACCAGACTCAGAATTAAACTCTTTCCCTGGAGATCTGGAGTGCCTCCATTTAACTTTGTTCTCCCTCTGCTTGAAAAACTTTTGATTGAATCCCACCAGTGAGAAATGGCTGTGAACAGCGGATGACATTTCTGACACGGCTCCGTGTGGAGCGGCTTCTAACTCCTGTCGTAGAATTTCATTTCCTCATCAGGAGGCGACTTACTCTGAAGAGGCTGCAATTCAAATACCTGTAAGGTAAACATAAGTGTTGGCTTAAGGTAGACCTGGAGGAAGGCTTTCACTTTACTCAGCTTGCCCTATCGCATATTTGCCCATTATGACTGAGGAGATGGGAGCTCCACTCTGTATTAGTGATGCAATCATAGAGCCTGGCCTTGGTAAACAAACGGTAATAGGGCCTCAATCACTCTGATGCCCATGTATGCACACACACACACACACTGTAAAGCTCCTAGGGTTCAGTATATATAGGTCACAATGATATAAACTACACTTATTATAGCTACAACATTGAAATCTTTTTTTTCAAATGTTGCAAATGTATGTTATGTTATGCAGATTTTTAGTATAATTCTACTAAACCCAACAGATTGAACATCACCACATATTTTACTTTGGTCATTCACAAGTGGGTATTCACAGCTCTAAATCCTACATTTTCCTCTCTGTCGTTATCCCAACATGTGTTTTAGAATCAATGCTTTTACATATCGTGCGGCGGGACCAGCTGAGATGAGGTTTCAATGGTTTCCAGATCCATTTCCTTCCACATGAATATTACTCCCACATTTCTGTCAGTGAATAATCTGAGGAATGAGAGGAGCTGATGTGTGAATAAATACCAGGGGAGGGAGTGAGACGAGAGGCCAGAGCACGTGGATACACACTGGAGGCCTGTTTGTCACGCGCCATCCACAGAGGCAGAGTGGAGCGACTTGCCCTCCCTAACACCAGTAATCACAGCGTGTGCGTCTGTGTCGAATGCACGCAGCTGCCTGATGTGAAGTGCGGGGGAAGTCATCCACACGTAAACACACGGCACTCGCCCGCCCATTTAGGAGCTTAAGCCTCCCAACGCCGCCTGCACTGGGAGCCGTGGCAGAGGCCCAAATGGGTGGCGGTGATACACGTGTGCCAAATTACAGGCATTAGGCGGTGAAACGCGGCAGGAGGCGCGTCCTTCGCGTCACGGTGCATCGTGCAACAACGGATGGATGCGCTTTTAAGTCAGGGTTGCAACAGCACAAGGCGAGGAGAGGGGTGCGATTGGGAAACGATTTGATCTCAGTATGGACACAGGACATGATATAATGCAGGCGGTAAACGAATGGAAAAAAAACACACACATTCGTGTCGTTTGAATATATATTAAAGGTGCAGTGTGTACGATTTGGTGGCATCTGCCGGTGAAGTTTTATCCATCACCCCCCCCCCCCCCGCCCGCCCTCCCCTCCCCCTCACGAGCATGCAGGAGAACCTATGGTAGCCCTCAGTTGTCATTAAAACTCAAAAGATGTTTAGTGCGTCCGCTGTGAAAACATGGCGGCCCCCGTAGAGAGGACCCACTCCTCGTGTCAAGGGCTCATTTAATGGCAATGGAGAAAAAAAAAATACAATTAGGTGATTTTGAAAATGTCAGTCTGTCCTCGTTTCGATGCATTTCGTTCGACCGATGACCAAAATCGCACATGCTGCACCTTTAAGTTCTCATTAACGTGATACTTGCGTTACAGCGTTGTCGTTGTGGTGGGAGGTTCAAACGCACGCCGAGTCATCTCCTCCTCCTGAAAAGACAGGAAAAACATACAATTTGATAAGTGCCTCCTTTCAACAGCCGAACGGATGATTAAACATAGGCTGATGTTTCCATCCAGGACATGTTGTCACTTCACATGAGGCCAAACACGTCGGCACATCGAATCCGACGCTCCCACTTTGTGTTTACCACCAGGCTAAAGACACATTGTCAGGCAGACACAAGGAGCGATAAGTTCTATTTAAAGATCATTGTCGTCGGAAATTCCACTGATGCCAGTGGCCTCGCTTGTCATCGTCATTAATGCGCAAACAACAAAGTCTTATTTCATTCTCTCAGACGCTGGAGAAGCGAAAGAGTGGAGGCGGAGGCGGAGCACGTTTTCATTTCCTTTGTCACACGTGTCAGATCCAGTAGGATTTCACCAGACGGCTCGTGAATGTTTCAGCAGCGCTTCCTGCGCCGTGCGCCCTGGAACACGCTGCCGTGCCGTGACGCCGCCTGCTTCACACACGCCACATGGGATTTAGTTTGCCAGTCATTGGGGGTGGGGGGGGGGGGGGGGGGTGGGCTGATCTGAACTTTCCCTGCACTGTGTATCTGAAGGGTGACGTGTGATCGGTGAACGAGTCCAACTTCATCAGAGGGAAGTGGTTCATCTCGACAGGAAGTCAGGGTGATACTCACAACAGACGGATGCCGCGCTCACACCAGAGCTCCTCCTCTGTGTTTACTTAAGAGCTGACTTAAGTGGAGGAGCCAGAGACGCCGGTGCCACCATCTGTTGGGCCACAGTACCAGCCCATTGTTGATAGATTGCGGTTATCTTGCCTTACCTTACCCTCTCTTACCCTACCCTACCCTACTTTACCCTACCCCACCTTATCTTACCTTACCCTACCCGACTTTACCCTACCTTACCTTACCGTACCCTAACCCACCTTATCTTACCTTACCCTACCCGACTTTACACTACCCTACCTTACCGTACCCTACCCCACCTTATCTTACCTTACCCTACCCGACTTTACCCTACCTTACCTTACCGTACCCTACCCCACCTTATCTTACCTTACCCTACCCGACTTTACCCTACCCTACCTTACCGTACCCTACCCCACCTTATCTTACTTTACCCTACCCGACTTTACCCTACCTTACCTTACCGTACCCTACCCCACCTTATCTTACCTTACCCTTCCCGACTTTACCCTACCCTACCTTACCGTACCCTACCCCACCTTATCTTACTTTACCCTACCCGACTTTACCCTACCCTACCTTACTCTACCCTACCCCACCTTATCTTACTTCACCCTACTCTACCGTACCGTACCCTACCCTTCCTTACCATAACCTAGCCCACCTTATCTTACTGAAGCCCACTTTGAATGAATATGAGATGCATGTGAGGACCATATGCAAACAAACACCTGGAGACCCTCTGAAATCACTCTCTGTCCTCATCATCAAGCTAACTAAACCCCCTAAAATGGGAAACATGCTGTCGATGGGAACGACCTGACGTCTGCCAGCAGCCGCATTCACACTCTTTATCATCATCATCATCATTTCTGCTTTCACATGACACATCTCTCACCTCCCTCACACACAGCATCTGCAGCCCCACGGCTGATTATTATTGTTGCTGTTAATTCATCTTTGTTGATGTTTACGTTTTGTAAAATATTTGATTTGTTGATTCATTGATTCATCTCGCGCTAGGAAATTAACACCAAACCCAAGACATGGAATTTACCAATGAAATCATGCGATGTTACAAAACAGAACAAAAAAGATGAGGGAAAACCGTAAAAGATAATTAATGCCAATCAAGCAGTGATCACTTCATGTTTCTCGGTGCGGCTGAGCTGCATCAACAAAGGGAGCGAAGACAAAAGGAACCCTCTCTGCCGTGAGCACATCGGGGGAATAATGGACTTTGAATTTCAACATTTCAAACAGGTGGAAATTGATTTTATGCGAATAGAAAAAAAACACACCGGTGTTTTACAACTCAGCGGAGGAAGCTTCAGGATGTCATGATTGTGAATGGGGAAACGTCTTGGCTGCTGTCCGTGCAGCAGCAGTAGCAGCAGCAGCAGCAGCAGCAGTGTCACATTAAACCACATGTCCCGTGTGTGTCCTGCACAAGGACAACTGTGTGTGAAACCAAGTGCAGTGAGTGAGCCACAAAGGCCCATGTAAACACACAGACTGTGGTGAGTTAGAGGTGAGTGACTGTCTGTCTGTCTGCCTGTCTGTCTGTCTGTCTGTCTGTCTGCCTGTCTGTCATTAGCACAAGTGGTGTGTCGGTGTAAGTGATGGGCTGGAATGATTGATTGAGTGACAGCAGCAGAGCACACACTGAATCATGTGAAAATGATGATTTACTCCTCTGCGCACGATTCACACAGAGGATACAAGCGATGAATGAGTGAGTGGATGAGGGAGACTATGGGCTGGGGTCCATTGTTACCGTTCATATCCCTTCAGATAGTGACAGGGACCAAACGTGGTGGAAAGCTGAAAGTTCGGGAGAGGCTCTGGTTCTGCTGTCACCATATGATGCCTAATGTCCCGTGTCATCCCTTTAAAGGTGCGGTGTGTAAGATTTCGGTCATTTTTGGTCATTTCTGAAAATATTACAAAACAACTACATTCTGACGTTAAATGACTATTACCATACTATATGACTGTACATACACATTCTCTATCTCTCTGTCGACAGTGACACAGGTGTAACTGAAGCAAAGCTTGCAGTTTAATATCAGGATTCATCTCTGGATGTGACTCCCTGGAGGAAACTTCTGCTGACACATGAATAATGTATCACTTTGAAAAGGGCCAAGTCCTCTGGAAGATTTCCACTTACTTTCTCACCTCTTCCTTTCCTGTGTTGTTCTCCGCTCCACCAGAGGGTGGCAGCATTGCTTCACAGTACGCCCGCTCCTCCCTCAGCCGCGCGCCTTGTCACTTGAAACAGGGCGACATTAAGGGGAGTAGTTAAGGGTTAAATACTTACATTAAATACCAGCTCCAGCATATCTTTACTGCTTGTTTCCTGTCCACCTGAAAACCGAAGGCAGGCTCGGGTCTGAGTGTGACAGTGAATATCTGTTTTTGTAAAGTGTTTCACGGCACCGTCAAACACCGCTGATATCACACGTGTCAGTCTTTGACGCCAACGACGCTGAAAAGCCCCATTTTCACGGGTCTGACAGTGTTTGCGCAGCCATGTCGCTTAAAGTGAGGGTCTGTGTTTGCAAGCTGTTCCTCTGCAGATACACTGTTGTGACAGAACAATACTAGGTGTATGCTGCACTGTGGTTTTACAGTGATCCAAACAACAACATGTACATCTAGATGATTATACAGCAAGCGGCCACCTCCGGGGTCGACGGATGGGGCCGGTGGGGAAGTGGAAAAACCTGCAGTTCACGGGGTGGCCACTTGAGGCTGTCAAAGCCCATAGACTCCCATGTTAAAATGGTCAACTTTACAGGTGAATGAAACAGCTTTAAAGCCTGGTACAAGGTACCTTGCTTATATTTAGGCTGTCGAGGTTCGAAATTGCGCACAATTAAGGGGCGTGGCCTCTCGAGTGAAAACTGAACTGGCATGTTCTGTGGATGCTGCGACAGCACCGCGGGCCCACCCCCAGCTCTACCTGTGCCCCGCCCCTTTGCCCATTTTTGGATGAACCAGGGAGTAGGAGGAGTCAGGCACCGGCAAGATGGCCGGTGAGGGAACCGCCCACAATCGGCCGAATAAGCACTCTGCCGAAAACCTATGGGTGACGTCACGGACGCTACATCATCCATCTTTATATACAATTGATGCTGAAGCATGTCACTGTAAAGAGAGAGAGAGAGAGAGAGAGAGAGAGAGAGAGAGAGAGAGAGAGGTTCCGCTGCGCTGCCTCGACCCACATAGTCAAAGTTATAGCTCGGGACAGATGTGTCCGTCTATTGGCTCTTTGAGCACGTCAATTTTTCGCCATTGGGTTAACGACTCCACTGCACCACACTCTGCGACGGCTCATTAAACAGTCAAACAGCAAACTGCACCTCGCTGAAAATAGATTTATAAAAGTGAGCTACGGGCAGTTCCGTGGCTCCCAGGACTTTTCTCGCAGGAGCTTCGGCTGCGTTTTGATTGATGGTGTCGGGAAGTTAATTTTGTCCCCGTGTGATTGTTCCCCGTGGCTCCCTGACGCTTCATGAACTACGGAGGCAGAGTCTGCAGAGACGGGCGCTCGCTGCTTTTTGTCAAACATGCGCACGGTGACTGCTTCACTCACGGCACTGACACATGATGTATTATCATGGAGTATGTGGGTCGCATAGTGACCCAAGTGTAAATACAATTATATACGTTCCCATTGCACAAAGAAACCTATTAACACCCATATATATATATATCTATCTATATCTATATATATATATATATATATATATATATATTCACTCAGTCAAGCTGACAGGAAGCTCCTGATCTCTATTGGATCAGGAGAAAAACTACCTCAGATAGTCTGGATTTTATATATTTAAGTTAAACAATTCAGTTGGCTTGGAATAGGACATACAGGCGGTCGCCTCGGGCGCCACCTACTGGAGGGAGGCATTCGTGTAAGCCCTAAACAAAATAAAACTACTACTACTAATAATTAAAATAATAAACATTTAAAATAAAATAAATTAAAATAGAATAGATAATTTGCATTCCCCACTGGTGCTCTGTCTTGAAAATGAAAAATAAACAAACACAGACAAAAATGTGTGTGCACGCGGAGGGGTTGGGGGGACGCCAAAGCATAATCTCACCTAGGGCACCAAAATGGCTGGAGCTGGCTCTGCAAATACGGCTGACAGATTTATAGGAAAATTAAAAAGAGAGAGAAAGGGCATCTTGTCATTCATTCTTGAAGTATGACTCCTGCAGCACCTTCCTTCGGTGGCTGAACGATGGAGGACTGTTACCTTTCATACTTCTCTGAGAATTGGGTTTTTGGGGGGGGGTAGGAGGAACTTGTTATTCCAGACTTGTTCCTGATACAGGGTGTTGAGAGAGGGAGAATGTACCACTGCTCGCCCTCTAATTCCTCTGCACCCCCCCCTGTGTGTGTGTGTGTGTGTGTGTGTGTGTGTGTGTGTGTGTGTGTGCGTGTGCGCCTCCCTCAGATGATCTCATTAAGAAACAGGAAAAATAGCAGCCTGACAGCAGGAGCAGCCAACCTTTCTTCTACTTTAAACCGGAGGTGTCAAGCAAGGAGGCGGGCGGGCAGGGGGGGGTGGGGGGGGGGGGGGGGGGGGGGGGGGGGGGGGGGGGTTGGTTGGTCTATATGCACTTATCTCACCTCACGCACAGCGAGTTGAGAATTGAGATCCTGAACTTTGTGATTGTTGTAGAGGGGCAGAGCGGAGAGCAAGTGACACATCTGCAGTCAAGTGGTGTCAGGGGGAAAGTGAGCTCCGCTGAGCGCTGTTAAAAAAAATAAAACTAAAAAAAGGAATGAAAAGGTGGAAACAGTCATATTTCATACCTTCCTTCAATATCACATGCTGCAGGCCGGCGCTCAGTGACTCACTCCCCTGCCAGAGACGGAAGTCGGTCTGCAGCATGGACGTGACTCTTTCCTGTTTCAACAACACCAGTGAACGAATGAGCAGCTTCGGAGCGATTCGGACAGGAAACCTGACATGGTGTTGTCACATGGCTGTTTGACCTTTGAGGTGTTGCGCGTGTTTACGTTGTTGCGCTAATGAGGCTGCACAAACGCTTTCATTGAATGCCAGATCTATTCTTATCAACGTTATTCTTTGTGAGTTATTCTCACGAATGGTCTCTGTTTGGGGGGGGGGGGGGGGGGCAAGGGGGGGGGGGGGGGGGGGGGGAGTCACGGCTGAGAAAACACGAACACTTGTACCTGCAAACTCTTTGGCTTTTGTGTTCCATCTTTATTCAAGAGCCTGGTCCTCCCTTACTCCGTTTTCACACCATTATTTATTCATTTCACATTCGCTTCTCAAACAGCTCCTCGATCGTGTGCAAATTTGCTCGGCACTGTTTGCCTGCCTCCGCGCTCGCTCAGCTCAGAAACACTGTTGCTGTGACTGAAGCACGTTTTCTGTGAGCGCGAGCGCTCCGGAGCTTGGGAGCCGCCCGAGAGCGAGGAGGGAAGAACTCCAACCGACGCTCAGGACTTTTTGTGCGGCAACGGGCGAAATCTGAGAGCAGACAAACAGTTCTGAGCAGGAGCTGAGCTCATTTGCTCTTGATATCCAAGCAGAGAGAGGCGGCGGGGGGGGGGGGGGGGGGGGGGGAGCCTCTTGATATCCAGGGGGGGGGGGGGGGGGGGGGGGGGGGGGGGCGATAACCAAATTCACTGAAAGAGACAACGGGGTTAGAACTGAGGACATGCTGCAGCTTTGTTGACACTTGTTTAGTCTAAAACACAATGTCAGTACAAATATATTGTCACATCAGCGTCCACATCTACACACATACTGATCTGTGAGCTGATGTAGAAATAACTGATGACAGGAGAAACGTAATGTGGATATGAGGGCTTCATTCAAAGGCTACAAAACACAAACTGCAATATCCTCCACACTGCACCTTTAATGTAGTCGCCTAATTCTGGTCAGATTTGCCAAACTATGAACAACCAGCATGAAACTGTAAGAAGTGCATTCTCTCCTGAAACAAGGGCGTTTTATCAGCTTTTATCAGCGAGACCTCTTGACCCGCCAGAAGAGCAAGTTACAATGCTAACACTTCTCGTCTTGAACTCGATGATTAAAAAAAAAATGGCTCCAATCATAAGCCAATGAGATTTCAATATTTTGTCTCACAAGATAAAATCTCGACGCTTTTATCGCTCTCAAAATGTGTTTGCTCAGCAGCAGGTAAGCAAAGCTACAATCTGACAGGAAGTAGACATGCTATCCTGCTATTCTCTGCGGTGTTAACAACAATAATCTGAATGGTGTCATAGTGCAGTGATTGTCAACTGGTGGGTCGCGACCCAAAAGTGGACGGCGCATGGGCCTTCACTCATTCATCCATTCGAAAGAAACCGCCGTGCTGGCGTTACACTGAGGAAACGACAGGTCGGAGATGACGATAATAAATATTCTAGATCCGAGGTGAAACAGTGCGAAGCCGAGACTGAGAGACGGCCACAGCTGCGAATGCGTCTGCAACTTCAGCACCACGGACAGCGCCATGGATTTATCAATACGCCGCACAGTCGGCCTGCTGATATCTCACAGCCAAGGATTCGAAACTTCAGGATCCGGATTCAGGATCAATGCGGGGCCGACTTTAAGGACTCCTCCACCCCCGCGGTGTCTGGAGGTTAACAAAGTGTGGATGGATCCTGGTAACAAAAACACAGCTGAGTGAACTCTGATCGTCCCAACTTTCACCTTGTGTGTGGTCGGATCAATAAAACCAGACCGATACCAAGTTAGAGGACGACTGTTATACAGCTCTGTTTATATCGCTGCCTGACCCCGAAGCCTCCGTCCCCGCAAGTCCACTTTCTCCTGATTGGCTGATCGCCGCGAGCCTCGCCGGGGCTAGAGGCAGCACTTGTAAGCCCCGCCTCCTCGGTGTGCAAAGGCGGAGCATCAAAGAAGGCAAGATTAATGACTTGATTAACTCCCATCAACGTCCAATTTGATCTGATGCAACAGTGGCAGAGGGGTTAGAAAGTAAAATCGTGAACTTCCTGTGAACGTCCTCGTCCTCGTCCTAGCGTTTTAAGCCCCGCCTCCTCAGCGTGCAAAGGCGGAGCATCAAAGCAGGCAAGATTAACAGTCCAAGGATGATTGATTATCAACTTTTAACGTCGATGGAGACTTCTCACGTCCCTCCGCTCCCTGTGCCGGGACCAAATGACCATATATGGTCGTCCGAGTTGCTGTGATGCAACAGCGGCGGAGGGGTTAGAAAGTAAAATCGTGAACTTCCCGTGAACGTCCTCCATTTTGCCTGAATCTCTGGATTCAGAATACAAAGTGACTGGCCGACGCTGGGTATCTCGCCGTGCGCTGAGTTTTCCTGCTGAGTCATGTTACCCTGCATTTACTCCCACTCCTTGTCTCTTCCCTGTGAGTTCTGATCAACACTGGACCTGTTACATAATTCATACAGCGGGAGGAACAACAGCAACCAGCCCGGAGGCCGACAGGAGACCGGCAGAACTCGCATGAACCCTCACGCCTGGAGTTGACCCCGACCCCCCGAAAACCAAACCTGTACCACCCACTGTCTCACGCTGTTATGATGAATTCATTCACATGACGAGGGTGAATGGCATTTAACCGACAGCTCTCCATCACTCTGGGAAACAGAAGATGGAAATCAACTATATCCTTTTTTAAATTTTTTTTAATGCAACATTTCTCTGCCACCTTCGAGGCTGATGGATGAGGCCAATACAGTGGAAAAACCTGCAGTTCACAGGGTGGCCACTTGAGGCTGCCTCCAAAAGCGAGTCAATCCCATAGACTCCCATGTTAGAATGGTCGTTCTGTGGATGCAGCAGCATCCGCCTTGTGCGTGCTCCGCCTCTTTGCCCATTCTTGGATGAACCAGGAAGTAGGAGGGGTTAGGCATCGGCACGATGGCCGACGAGTGGACCGCCCACTACAAGGCCTTGTCCATGTGTCCCTGTCCTTTAGAGAGTCGTCTGGGTGTTCGGTCTGTATAGGAGGCGATTTTACTTCAACATCCCAATGGGCGGGGCTTTTCAAAGAGGGAGGGGCAGGAGCTTTACATTTGGGATTCAGTGGGAGAGGGAAAACAGGAGCTGGAGCAGTGGGCAAAACAAGGAGCTCTGAATGTCTGAGACGATCAATCTATTCTGACACAAATTCAAATGTATGCCGCACAACAGGAGGTCTCCTTTGAAGACCACATCACGACACTGTCCCTGATTTTCACTCAGAGCTGCGCATCT
>JAFBJT010111636.1:2500-10884 GCA_016785325.1 Chascanopsetta lugubris
CAACAACAACAACAACAAAGAAACACGGAAACCAAACAAACAAACAAACAAACCTATCAAAAGTGCTTTCACTGCACGAGCACATGTGGAGATGATATAAAGCACGAGAGAGAGTGAGAGGGGAAACCCTCGTCTCTGTTTCAGATCAGCGCACAGTCACAGACGCTTTAACCGCCGCTCGGCTCCACATCAGTGTGTTTAACATCTCAACATGTGCAGGAGGGAAGAGTTCACATGTCGGATCCTTTGTTAGGTGCTCGGCAGTTACAGGACCTATCAGTGCTAATGGTGCTGAGGAGCCACTAAACCAACACACTCACCACTGCAGGATATTGTCACAGTCCATCAGATAACTGCAAGCGTGCACGCATATTTGTCTGTGTGTGCGTGTGTGTGTGTGTGTGTGCGCACTCTTCCACTGCAGACTCTTTTGTTAGTACACTGTCAGACATGGGTCACTGCAGCTGGTTTTTGAGTTAAGGCGGCACAAACACTGTTGAGTGCATGTAAATGTGTGTGCCTGTGTGTGCGTGCGTGTGTGTATGTATGTGTATGTGCGTGTGTGTGTGTGTGTGTTCGTTGGGAGTGTACGGGGTCGACAAAGCAACACGGGGGGAGAGAGAAACCCATTTTCTGCCTTAAGTGCTCTCGGAGGGCCTGTGCAGCGCAGTGATGTCTTTGCTCTCTGCAGCCGTGCGCATATGTGGACGTCCACTCTTGCTGTGCACGGCGCCTTTAAATCAACACACCCACTGGACTTCAACTCACACAACTCCAATCTGCGCCGAAAAGCCAAGTTCAGACCTCAGGCATTCGCACAGCTGGTGATGACACACTGTCTGTCCACCCCCCTGACTGCAGGCGCACGTCTGTCTCTGCGCTATATTTACTCATCACTGCCGAGCTGCTGCTGCTGCTGCTACAGCTGCTACAGCAGCAGCAGCAGGTCACGCCGTACAGTGACCCACTCCTGCCCTCAGTGACTGTAAGTTAGAGATTGCTGTCATAATGTCAACATGTGCGATGCAGCAAAAATGATATGTGTCTGGATTGATTCTGTAAAGGCGTCGTATTGTGAATTTTCCATGTTTTCCTGTGCGTCAGGGGGCTGTCTTGTAGCTTTCGAAGTGTTTCCAGAAGGAAATCCTAACGTGGCACAGCAGGGGGCGCTGTTTAAAGTGGTAAACACCTCTGAAATGCCTCGACTCTGAGTTTAATTGTACTCCCTGATCAAGCTGGCATCATGGCGGTGGTCAGTGTCCTACACGTCAGTGTGCAGGACACTTCCTATATCAGCTGGGAGCACCTGACCAACCACAGGACACTGGGCCAGCGGTCCAATCGGAGCAGCCATGGCTTCTCTGTGAGGGAGGGGCCAGGATGTTTCAGGGAAAGAGCGTAACAGTAAAACCATAGCATAGGATCCTGTAAACAACTCTGAATTGTTGCCTTTGTCGAATAGATTATGATAATACCAAGGTTGTAGGTGGGAATGTCTTTAATATCTGTGAAGTCATCTCGTGGGCCGCTTTAAATCCTCTGGCGGGCCGGTTTGGGCCCACGGGCCGCATGTTTGACACCCCTGATCTAAAGCAATACATCAGCCTTAGATACAATTCCATGCCTCATCTTGAACACAGGAAGCCTTTTTCTTTCTCAGATGATTGACAGCCGCGATGTCGACTGTGTCATCTGGAAAAACAGTTGTCATGCAGTTTACTGAGTCACACAGCCACTCTGATGATTTGATGCTCCGGAGTCAAACAGGTTGGTTTGTGTGGCGGTCGCTCCATTAGACATTTAAGCCCGTGACCTGCCACCGGCCCTCTTTATGACCCGCAGACATCCAGCTTGAGCCGTAGTAAAAGAAACGGGGCAGTAAAAACGCAAAGGTCAAACATGATTCACTCGCTGCTGAACGGGCCTGTGCTGGAACCGTCTAGAATCCTTCCTTTTCTTGTAACTCTTCGCCGACTCTGCCAGCAAAAGTATATGAGGCAGTTCCGGGAGGATTTACAAAGGGAGGGAGAATGTTGTAGTCTTTCACCTGTGCGGGATGCTGTCAAGGTAACGGCTGACTCAGCATGTGGTGCATCGGGGTAAATGATGCTCGCGTCTCCAACGAGTGCATGCTGACCAATAAGACCATGGTATTATTAGCTTGCACAACAAATCATCAATTTTTGTACATGTACAACCATTCATCGACTTTTCTGAAGACGAATCTGTTTTATGCAACAAAGGATGAATCATACATATATATGTATATATGTATTTATTTATTGTGGGGCAGCGGTGGCAAAGGGGGACAGAGGAGCTGTCCTTTGGCCAGAGGCTCCAGGTTTCGATTCCCAACTCCCCCCCATTCCGTATGCTGAGGTGCCCTTGGGCAAGACACTGTACCCCTCATTGTCTCGTCTACTGAGGGGCGGAGGTAGCTCAGTCAGTAGGGACTTGGGCTGGCTGGTTCAAGTCCCGCATGCACCAAGTGTCCAGGAGCCTTTGAGCAAGGCACCGAACCCTCAACTGCTCCGGCGCCTGCCTGTAATTGTCCCATTGGTGTTGTTGTTCTTCTTAGATACAAAGTGCTACAAACAGCTGCACAGTATGAAGGTTTGAGTGACTGGACGACTGTAAACTGCACCGTAAAACACTTTGAGGGGTCTTCAAGACTTGATAAAGCTCTGCTCTATAAATACAGGCCATTTGTCGTGTTTCTGCTGATTGTTCTTGTTGCTGCTTCGACGCTGTAATAACGGATTCTCTTCTCTTAATGCATCTTCATTCAGTCTAACATGGCACTACTTAAATAACCCCTTAAATGATGATCTCCTGTCTTCACCAACCCCCCCCCCCCCCCCCCCCCCCCCAGAATACGAGATAGTATCTCCGTACGAGGTCAGCCACCGTGGTGTTTACATCTCCCATGAAGTTGCCCACCATCAGCGCAGGAGGCGGCGCAGATCCCTGACCACAGAAGACAGCGCCGGCGAGACGGTCCACTTCCAGCTGAGCGGCTTGGGGCAGGACTTCCACATGGAGCTGAAGGGGGCCTCCGACAACCTGATTGCACCTGGTTTCACCGTCCAAGTCCTGGGAAGGGAAGGTACCAAGAGCCTGAGGGCCTACCACCAGGATGACCTCTGCTTTTACCAGGGGTCGCTGAGGTCAAGGGTCAACTCCTCGGTGGCACTGTCCACATGCATGGGGATGGTGAGTCTGAGCGGAAACGGGGTAGGGTTGCAGGGGGAAGTGGATGAGCTGGGGTGGTGTGTGTGTGTGTGTGTGTGTGTGTGTGTGTCCACATCCACATCAGGACAATTAGTTTGAAACTCTGTTTTTGCTACAGTGTTGTTTTTAGTGTGGTTTTGGCAGAGTTCCGATTCATCTGCCAAGCAAATATTGTAATTGCACTTATACCGACCTACGAGAAACTCTGAGTCTGGTCTCATCCTGGGACCTTATTAATATAAACACAGAATTAGTGCTCTTGTCATTCTGTAATCGAGAGGGAGAGAGAGAGAGAAAGAGGTCAGTGAACCTCTTTTGGATTTCAAGGCCGAAGCCTCTGGAAACCCGAATTAGAGCAGAGACTATGTGGAAGTACATGACTGAAGGCATAAATAAATAGATGATACGTTTGTGTTAGAAGACACGAGACACCAGATTCCAGTCAGACGAGGAGATAAAGGAGTGAGTGAGAAGGAAGAGATGGATGAAAGAAGGACATCAGATTTCAGTCAGCCAGAAAATCTAAGTGAAAACACATTTTCTTACAGTTTTACACTTTAAAAAAAAAAGAGAGCCAGGATAGGCCGCACTCCACTCACTGCCTCGTCTGATCATAGAAGAGGGCTGGGCTTAACAATGAATAATAATAAAAGTTTTATTGTCATTACAAAGGTCTGCTCAGTGAACTGTAGACTTGTAGAATTAGAGGTGTGCTGGCACATAAACATGATATTGGAGTAAAACCACAGTTGTGCGAGGATCTTTGAGAGGAGCTCTAAATGGCGGGACAGCTTGGCGGGCGCCAACTTTTTTTTTCGCCCTGAGACATGAAAGGTCTCGCGTGTGAGCGCGTGAAGTGGCTGGCTGAAATGCGTGTGCCACACAGCAAATGTATGACGATACAAATATCGATCACGTTGATATAAGATATCAAACATTAGCATCAAATGACCAGCAGCGCTACAGCCAGTGTCTGAGTTCCAAAGTGTGTGAGCCTGGTGTTTGGGGCGTAATATGTTTTCCCTCTCATGTCTTGTTGCACCTGAATCCCATTTATTTCCAGTAAAAGCTCAGTAAAAAGATTGAGTTTGACCCGGTTTCAGTGTCTTGCCTCGGTGGTCCTGCTCTCTCTGCATGCAGGAAACATTACTGTAAGAATGACATGAAGTAAGTCTCTCCACGCTGAGACCTCAAGTGTTGCAGTTGCCCTCTGAGTCGTCTGGACAACTCAACAAAGAGCTTTATGAATTCGCTCTAATCCACTCAGACCTGAACTCACATATTAGTTTTGAGCTCAGCAATCAGTCGAGACTCAGCGAGGAGGTAAGATGTCTGTCATTTCTTTCTTTCTTCCTTACTTTCTTCTTTTTTTTTTTGCAGACTTAAGTATTAACACAGTCTCGGGGTTAAAGAGGATTAGAGGATCCTGACTTGTGGTGGCTTTTCATCCGAAGGACCTTGTTACAGAATAACTCAAATCGTCAATCTAAGGCTTCAATCAAAGTCGTTGAAATTCATTGGGTCTATTCTGGTTTTCAGCAAACAAATGCCATGAAAAACCAATCTGACCACGATTCATTTCCACTTGCTTTGAATGTGTTTAATGATAGTAAATTCCAGGCCTGGCTCTGCTGGTTTGGTGTTTGTATTTTTGTTGTGGAGGACCACTGCTGTGTCTGAGAATTGCCTAATGAAACAACAGAGAGGGAATGGCACATATCCAGGGATGTTTCCCTTTTCTGTGTGTGTGTGTGTGTGTGTGTGTGGGTGTGTGTGTGTGTGTGTGTGTGCATGCATGTGTGTGTTAGTGTGTTTGTGCATTTCTGACCAGATCCAAATGTAAGATCCAGCCAAAAGGTCTAGGGTTATAGAGACTGTAAACGTGGTTCTCACGAATGAGACTGGCATAAAGGACCGGGGTCTCTGCATCAGTGGGAATGTGGCTTTTTCCAGAGGTGAAGTGCAGAGATGCAGAATTCTATCAGCTGGACATTGATATTGAGAAAACCAAAGATGGTTAACCTTTGCATTTTGTTCCAAAATACTGTGAAATACTGACTTGGTTGTGTTTGGTGTAACTGTTGGTATTGTAAGGATTTAATTGTGGTGTGTGTATTTGGTTGTTGTTAGTATTTGGTGGTGTTGTGGCCAGGTGTATTCGGATGGGTTATTAAGTTGTGGTCATTTTGTGGATATCAAATTGTATTGTATGGAAATGGTTGTGTCGCGAGTATTTGCAGGATTTAATATGAGTTTTGAACTTTGTTTTCATCTTCTGTGTCCTCTGTGGAATCCCATTTGCTTGTTGTGCGGTCTTTCAATTGAACATTTGATTTTTTTCTTCTTTTGTCTGTTGTATGCTCATGTGCACACCTGTCCACCATGCTCCACTGGTTCATGGATCCATTTTCAGGGGATCGCAAGCCTTTTGGGAAAAAAGTTGACCAAAAAAATCTTTTTAAAAAGTGTACCATCGATCTTTTCACAGCGAGGGGTAACGGTGGGTTCCAAAACCAGTCCAGTTGAGCTCTACTGCTCTAATGAACACATTTACCTTCTGTTCTCAAAACCTCACAAGTGACCTTGCCCTTTGGCCAGTTTCCTATTTGGCAGGTGAGAGGTAAATATTGACCAGACGAACACAGATCAATATCTCTATCAGTAGAAGCACCTGGCCTCCAACTGCAGCACGGTACACCTCCGAATGTTCACACTGTTGTAGATGATAAGACGTCTGCCTTGTTTGGGGATTGAAGATTATTCGTCTACACTCGGTGTGACTCACACGGTCTGCATGTTCTGTCCTCAGGCTTAATGATGGATGCAAGGGTGGGGTGATGGGGAAAGATCAGACTGAGATTTGGAGATAAAAAGCAATCTGGGACATGATTTCCTCCGTGACGTTTAGAAGTGCTGAAATCCCCCTGATGAGGAGAGTGACATTGTAAAGCCTGTGTATAAGTTGCCTTTTCAACTCCCCACTTCTGGCAGCCCGTATAGTGGTTAGCCCGGCTCTGATGACAGTAGGGAGTTCAACCATAAAAATGAAAGAAACAGGCCAGTCTCACTGGCTGCACTATTCACCTGCCAAATGGTTTGAGACCGTGCGCATACGCACATGTGGAGGGGCGGAGTGTCTGTGTGTGTGTGTGTGTGTGTGGGGGGGGGGGGGGGGGGGGCGTGACACAGGCGGGGGGGGGGGGGGGGGGGGGGGGGGGTCGTAAAACAGGTCCTCCCCTGTGTCGACTTTATGCCGCAGCGTAATCTGCTTTAGTCAAGCTTTTATGGGGGTGAAGGAGTAGAGGGGTGAGTGGAGTGACATGCAGGCTTTGTGTTACTCTGATACCATGAATCTTTTCTTTGCCTGCGTGTGATGCACTATTTTTTGCTCTGCTGGATGAAAGGATGATCATATTAGTCCAGACCAAAATAAAATACCCCCAACAGTTACTGGATGGGCTGGTGCATTCTTATGGAGACACGGGCGTAATCCACCGAGGACACAATCTGTTGACTTTAATTATCTCTAACCTCCAAACTTAGATATGAAGGACTAAGAATGGCTGCACCGTTGAATCAACACTATAATCTGAAGTGTACACCACATCAACACCACTGTTGGCCCTCATCACCGAAACCTCTTGCATCTCTTTAACTAATTGTCATCGACATCCTTCACATGTGTTTGTCATTAATGCAACTCAGATAACCCAGGATGGTGAACATGTTAATCAGTGTTGCTCCTCTCCAAATCAAAATTCGTATAAAAACATATCTGGGAATTTTTAACCAGATATTATTCATCATGGACGAACCCACTAAAATGCTGTGTTTTCCTTTGTCATTAGTTAGTGCTGCTTTTTACTCTGAAGCATCACTGGTGCATTGATTCTGATTCCATGACGTTAATGGCGGCAATAAGTCAAAAGTAACAGCATGGACCTTAGTGTTGACTCTGACAATGTTGTGGTGGTAATCAGCTTCGAAAATCGTGTATTTGCCTCAAATCAATCAAAGCTCTAACTCAGTGTTGATTTCACATCTTAAAAAATGGGCTACTCCTAAAGTGCCACATCCACCAGTAACTGGAAAAGGATTAACCCATAACCTGAAGTATTTTTTTTTAACCTCCAGTCACAAACCATTATCTCTGATCTGCCCATGCATCTCTGTCTGTTTGCCTAATCTAATTTTACCCCGGCTGCTAATGCACACCTTTCTTTTGTACCAAAGGGAAACGTTAAATCTCCTCCCACCACAAATCACTCAGAGGTCATGTGTTTTCCTCTTGTAAAAAAGGACGGGTGTGTTGCCCCCGGGCCTCGTTGTAGTCGTGGTAATAATAGAACTCTGCAGACTCATCCCACCTCTGGGATTTCCAAGAATATATGAGCTATGGGGCTCTTGATGTGACGAAGCATTGAAGAGCGTGCGGTGTGGTCCTGGCAGGTTGTTCTAATCAATTCTCAACACAAGACGCACCAGATGATCGTAACGCATTGTAACTGCCGCTTTTATTGTTTGTGAACATCCTCCTCGGTTATAAGAAGCAGATTAACGATCGAGTCGCGGACACGTGTCGCTGAGACTCAGCTGCCAGTTTCCAAAACTGATAAGCCTCCAGTTTGTGCTCCGCGTGCCGGGCCAACACATGACTAAGGTGCAGCCTGAAGTCGAATTGTTAATTGATGAAGAAATAGTGTCTGGTGCTGAAATGTGGTGTCAGAGTACGGTTGCCACCCGCCCCCCCCCAATAAGTGCTGTCAGCAGCGAGCCAATGTTTGAATCCCTTCAGCTGCTTCAGATTTAACCGCCATGGAGCAGTTTGCGTGGACCAAAGACGAGAGAGAACGGTTTTTGTGCTTTGATCTGTCAAAAGAGGGGATTTTCTCGTCAATCTGTAGCGGAACAGGTTTTTTCTTGTGGTCTAGAAATTGGATTAGCATTTCGAGGCTCTGCATTTAAAAATTTCAAGACACATTTCTTCTCATGTGCTTGACTTGGAATGAAATGCATGCTCTGTAAATCTAAAGTCCCATCAGGAAGAGCAAGGTAAGCGACACTGAGGGAACCATATACTGCGCACAGCGAGGTGCACCTTGTAATGCACTGATTGCTCTCCCCCCCCCTGCACCCCCCCCCCCCCCCCCCCC
>JAFBJT010111636.1:37190-53394 GCA_016785325.1 Chascanopsetta lugubris
ACTGCATTGATGTGTGTGTGTGTGTGTGTGTGTGTGTGCGTGTGTGTGTGTGTGTGTGTGTGTGTGTGTGTGTGTGTGTGTGTGTGTGTGTGAGCTCCAGACAAGGGAAGGGGCGGGGCGGGGAGGGGAGGGGAGAGGGGAGGGGCGGGGAGGGGAGGGGGGCGGAGTGGGATGCTCCTCCCGTGCTTTCCGGAAGAGAGGGTGTGAAACATGGGACAACATCTGAGGTCAGCGGCTGATCGCGCCACACCGGAGTCGGCGTGTGTGTGAGTCGATCAGTGGGGCTTGTGTGTGTGTGTGTGTATGTGTGTGTGTGCGCGCGCACGCGTGAGCCTGCTGCCTGAAAGGGAATCCACTCCCGCCAGACATCCACGGCGCGGGATCTCCCACCATCGCTGTCACAGGGAGAGAGAGGTCCAAAAGAGGGAGGCTCGCACACGCGCGAGCACGCGACTCGGGTGAGTGAAACTTTTATGTCAGTGCGCGTGCACGTGCTGCGAACGCCATTCCCCACGGTGCGTCGCCGTCCTGGTCCCGGACGTGTCCACGTGTTGTGTTGTGTTGTGTTGTGTTGTGTTGTGTTGTTGCCTCGGATGCAGTTTGTTGCTCTGTCAACCACTTTGCTCGCGCGCGCGCACGTGCACGCGCGAGATAGAGGGGCGCGTTGCGGCGTGGAATTGGGAGGCTGCACTGAAATGTACCAAGGAGACTGTGTTCCACTCGTGTGTGTTGCACACACACACACACACACACACACACACACACACACACACACACACACACACACACACACACACCTGCCGTGTCTCACTTTGTTACAACCTGTGGCCCCGGGGCCCAACATGGACCGTGAGGAGCCCGAGTGATTGACAGCCTGTATCTTGGTGTTTGTGGATCAGGTTGTCTCACTGATCACCCGCTGAGACCGTGGGTTGAACAGGAAGCGCCGACACCCTCTCTGATGATTGATTATTGATCGTTCGCCTCACATTTGAGGAAAGGCAACAAACAGGATCCAGTTTCCTGTCAGAAGTCGCTCACTGTTTACGGACGGAGCGCAAATTGAATGTTGGGACGTCTCTGACGATGGTTAGATATCGACATGCCTTGTGACGGTGTTCAGTGGACAAAGTGGTGATGGGAAAAGGTTAGTGATCGTTCCAACCGATCATCTTTATAGATTATAATCAAATATATGCCAAGTATCCGTATGCTTTGTGAGTATGTGACTGTGTGTATGACTTTGCCCCAGAATGAGTCCCCTATGTTTACTCCAGGAGCTGGTCCTCTCACTGGAGGCGGCCATGTTCCACCTACATGTTTGTGCAACTGTGTGTGTGTGTGTGTGTGTGTGTGTGTGTGTGTGTGTGTGTGTGTGTGTGTGTGTGTGTCAGTGCATCCAAAGAAGGGGCACCTGAGGGCAATTCATTATTCTCATCATCCTTAGGGACATTGATTGGTGACATTTCTGCTGTTTTCTGTTTTAATGACTCACACCCACCTTCACCTCACCCCCGCCTCACTCCACCTTCACCCCACCCCACCTTCACCCCACCCCGCCTTCACCTCACCCCCTGAGGAAAAGCTACAAATAGCTCAAGATGACATCACATTGTCTGAGGCTGCGTTCAGATGAACTCCCACTCTCCAGATGTTCTCTAGAGGGCCGGTATGTGACGACGCCAGCGTGACATGACCTCCCGTCAGCGCTGCTTTAAATACTCGGGATTATGTCTGAATGAAAACAATAATCTGGAGTTTTCTCTGCAAACCTGCGATCACACCCGTGTCTCTGAGGCTTCGCCGGTGTTCACAGGCATCCGTGCAAAACCGACACAAACACGAGGGGTGAAATCAGCGCAGCGACAAACTGTAGCTGTAAGCGCACGATGTTTGTTTGTGCAACAGGAGAAAGTCTGTTCCGGTGATAATGTCTGAAAATGGCTCTAATCCCCTCTCGGATTCTCTCTGGTCCTGACTGCTCGGGCTCGAGGGGAGCCGTTCTCGCTTTCGGGTGAAAGTAAACTCGGTTCTCTGTCCTCAAACGCCGTGTCTGATTTTCAAACAGTGGCTCTTACGAGTGTGTGTCGCCGGGGCTCGGCCCGGCGCCCGTTGAGGAGGTGAAGGGTCTGATTCCTCCCGTCTGAGCTGACGTGAAGGAGCACTGTAATTGAATGGCCTCCTCGGGGGCTGCGCAGTGGAAAACAATCAGTTAGCGCCCGACTGACGGGAAATTACTGCAGCGTCTCCACTTTCCTGCTCCTGGGCCCGGCTCATGAATGAGTCTGCATGCTGCTGTGGTGCTGAGTCAGGGCCGAGAGGCGGACATGGGGCACTTCTGCACCAGGACCTTCATGCCGGAGGAATTAGCGGCGCCGCTGTCCCCTCGCTGTTTGTCGTTAAAGGCGCAGTCTGCACGATTTCGGTCGTTTTCTCCTCACTTCTATCGTCAGAAAACCCATGACGTTTTAATAATCACCTGAATGTATTTTTTTCTCCGATACCCTTTAATGAGCCCGTTAATGTATATTCACACGAGGAGCAGGTCCTCTCTACGGGGGGGGGGGGGGGGGGGGGGGGGNNNNCTAGTGTTTACATTAGCCCAGAGAGGACATATTAAACATCTTTTGCGTTGTAATGACGACCGAAGCCCACCATAGGTTGGGTGAGGTAACGGATACAACGTGCAACCTCACAACTAGATGTCAGCAAATCGTACACACTGCACCTTTTTAAACACGCTGTATAACCCCCTTTAATGCTCCTCCCCGTTGGCTCCGGTAATTGGGCCCCTGCCTCTGAAAAGGAGGACACGTCAACAGCTCTCAGCCCCTCATGGCCCCTCGGGGAAATCACTTGGACGCTTAAAGTGAAATGAATCAGCGTGGCGGCGGCGGTGCGAGGGAGGCCTGTGTTTGGTTCACCTGATTGCGTCACGCCCGTAGCTCCGCCCCCCAGGTCAAATGAATGGAGAGACACTGTTAATGTGCAGGTCTGTGAACGCGGCCTCGCCTGTTGGTTTTTGCAGAGGGATCGTGGAGCAAATTGTGGGCGCGTCACTTGTCGCCATCTTGCCGATGCGTAAGTCCTCCCACTTCCCCTGGTTCATCCAGAAATGGGCCGAGAGGCGTGACAGATCGGTCCACGTGTCACTCAAGAGGCCACGCCCTTATTTATGCACAATTATAAACGTCGGTATAATTTTTCAAAAGTTAGGAAACAATGCACAGCCAATGACATGTGGCTGAATGTGGGATCGTACCAGGCTGAACATGCTCCATTCACCTCTGTAGTTTGGTTCTTATCATGGGAGTCTGTGGGGATGGACTCCCGTTTGGAGACGGCCTCGAGTGGCCACCCTGTGAACTGCACGTTTTTTTTTTTCTCCCACTTTCTCATGCGCTTCATCCGTCTGCACTGGTCGTTGCCGCTTAGCTGCACCAGATGAATTTGCATGTGTTTTACATGCATGAGCACATGCTCCTTTTATCAAACAGTCACACATCCTCTTCTCTACTTCTGCTTTGAGCGCCTCCGTCCACCAAAAGCACTGTTTTCATCCCGTCATTCACCCATGGATTTAGATTTGAGCTTCGTCCCGACGTGGATCATTCGCGAGAGCGCAGATAATGGACGTACGTTAGACCAACGGTGCAAGAGGACAGACACAGGAAGTGCAATTCTTGTGCCTAATGCACCAGTGAGTGCTTTGAATGGGCTCCGACACTTACACTCGTTGAACTGAACACTTGTGTTTGTTTGTTTGCGAGACTGGTTGAAGCGTCACTCAAGGGATCACCATCAGGGGGCAGCGCTCGTGGATACGACCTCACGTCAGTGTGCGCGTGTCTGGAGACGCGATAGAGTTGCGATAGAGTTGCGCGCGTGACGTTGAACCCGAAGCTCAAAGAAACGCCAGGTTTGATTATTAGTGTCCCTTTCATCGGAAGCGGCAGGTCTGCGAGAGCCCGAAGACCCACAGCCTGTAATTAAAGTTCCTTATCACCGGCGGCTCGTTTGTTTGGAAGCCAGTCAGCCGCCCTTTAATGACTCATTTGGAGAGCGCATTAGACCCCATGCTTTTACTTAAGCTCTGAGATTTAAGACGACGGCGTCTGGAGTGTGTTTTCCACTGTGCGATGAAGAGCTCCTCACCGCATGACTCCCAGTTTCCATGTTCCAGCTGGGAGGGAGGAGCGGCCGAGCCCTCGGCTCACGCAGCCCGGCGTAGTGGGTTCTTCGCTGGGGTCGGTTCTCCTCGCGCTCCGATGTGCGGGTCGAGGACCATCGCTTCCTTTCACGGCGGCTCGGTCCCGTCTGCCTGGGCGTTTAACATGTAGCCGGGGCTACAGCCGAGGACACCGCGCGAGTGGACGAGCGTCCTTGTCCCACAATGAAACGCGCTATAGGTATCGTGTGCGACTCCGCTGCGAGGTCGGACGTTGTTCGAGTCCTCCAGCTCCGTGTGGTTTGGTTACATGCTGTCTGTTTCTTTTATTTTTATTTTTTTGACCTTTTGTTCGGATGCATTGCACAGCATCCATTGTCTCGTTCTGTGCAGGCAGAGAACACAGCCATTCGCTTCATTCGGGAGCATTCAGCGTTTTTTTTCTTCCATTTATTTATTTTTTTCTTAGAACCTATGGTGCATGAGCAAGGCAGCAAGGTCACTTATTCCGACGTGTTTGTCTCTCAGTCGTGTTGTCCGCCTGCGTAAGTCCGACCAGGAGAAAGAGCGGGTTTGTTGTGTCACCGATGACGAATAACCTCTTATGAAACGGACATATGGTGTAAGTCGGCCAATCGGCACAGCAGTTGAGTAGGTGTTGTACACCGTCATATTATAAATACCCTCGTATTTGTAAACACGGCCTACGATTCACTCGATTACATGTAACGCACACGTTGGAGAACACAGGTGGAAACCCACCGCACCGCTCAAGCGCAGCAGAGACCCAGAGCTGTTGGCAGGTGATGGTAGAGTTTGAAAGACATGTATTTATAAAGTACTGTTCCTGTTTCATGTGGCTCCACCTGACCACATGTGTGTGTGTGGGTGTATGTAAATAAGCTCTCTCTTCGAGGCTCGAAGGTCAGAGTTCAAACTGATGCATGACCACAGCCTGTTCTGTATGTTCTTTTCATCGTGTGTGTGTGTGTGTGTGTGTGTGTGTGTGTGTTGGGCGGGGGGGGGGGGAGGGGGGGGGGGGGGGGGGGGGGCAGTTTCTTCCATTCCTCCGTTCATAGACATGCAGCTCAGGTTTGACTGGTGTTTGCAGCCGATGTGCGTTAAGACGGTGTGTTTTTCCACTTTCCCAGCTGTGTGATGACTAGGTTTAAATGTCCGTGATCATGTGACCTTTCATCAGGTCCGCGCGGGTTCTCCCCGTCGACCGTCACGCCGTTTACGTTCATTAGAGACTTGTCTGCGAGTGTGAAGACTAGCGGAGCCCTGGAAGTCTTCAGTCCCTCAGACAGCCCTTAGACATCAGCGAGTCACATAAAAGTGAAAACGACTTACCGATGGAAAAGTCGGTCAATCTGTCGAGCCAGAATTGGACTCGGAATTCAGCACCAGGCCACTCATCCACAGCCGTGAGGGCTTTACCTCTGCGTGTCTCCCACTTTGGGAAGCATCTGAGGTATTAACCCTTTAATACTGCCAGGTGGCGTAGTAGCTTGGTGTTTTCAGTCTGGTTTCTGTTGGTCTGATGAGTCTTGGGTGATTGTCCTTTGTTTGCTTTGAACTGTCAGAACGCACGGAGACAGTGATGATAATGTGCCTTCGGGGCCGTTCGAGCTGTTAATGTGAAATCCCCCGTTAAACACATCACCAGTCAGGTCGACGTGACGTGTTGCGCCAACGACTCATGTCAACCTTCTCCGTAAAGGAAGGAATTGCGAGAGATGAACGCAGGTGGCCACCAAACTACTCCGTGAGCAGTGTTTGCACACCGCCACTGGGAGACCAATTACAGTAAAGCCCACGGGGATTTGGAAAAAAAGGAATTCATGATGACCTGCAGTTGCAATCCCACCATGGATCCTCCGTGTGGGAATGGGCTGGGAATTGAAGGCCACATCCAGCTGCAGAGCGAGTGGGGTGCATTCCACTCTGATTGGCGATATCATGCCACCACAGGTGTTCAGTCAGCATGCGTGTCATTCCCCCCCCACCACCCCCCACCCCCGGGGTGTAACCACATCAGACGCAGGGGAAGCGGAACGCCGGAGTCGCAGAGGGGGGAGGAGTCACCCATGGACTTGTGACACCGCGTGTTCCTTCCCCTCCGTGACACGAGACAGGAAACCCAGTGCGATTGAGTCCGTACAGTTCTGGTTTGGCTCTGCGCATGCAGCGCTGACGGCCCCCCGAGGACACGTAGGAAGTAGCGGTGGGAGGAGTCTTTACGTTGCTGTGTGATTCAAAGAATGATGATGAGGACAGACGGGATGGTCTCAGTCGTATCATCAGGCAAGTGGCGACGCGTTGCGTCGTGCATGTCTTATCAGCTCGGCCCCATCGAAGAAAACTCCCATCTGTGTGGGAAGAAGGGGGCTGGCTGCACTGCCCCCTAGAGACCAGAGTGAAACACATATTTTTATCTCCGAGTAAACAAAATGGATCAGAGCAGCTCCTGTCTGGTTTTTGCATCGTTCTGTTATGGTTCAAGCCGGCAGTTGGTTGTAAAAGTGAGTATTTGAGTCACGGAGTCTTTGTTTGCTTTCCCTCATTCAGCCAAACCGATCAGAGCTACTAACTATGACAGATAATGACTCGGTACATAATAGCTGTGATGGTGTCTTTTAGATGGGGTTGGTCGGTGTGTTACCTGTGTTGATGTTTACAGAACGGTTGACGTTTTTGCGCTGAATCAGCTTTTCTCTCTGGAAGTCTAGTCTTTTGTGAGAGGTTACATCATAACTTTATTTCTGTGTCCTTGAGACCAGGAACAAATCTCTCTCTCTCTCTCGGAAAAACGGATAAGCACTGGAATGTGTTGATTGTGAAGATGGATAAGAAGAGACGAGATGGATATCTTGGGTGTCTGAACCATGACACAGCGTTTATCCGCAGGTTTTTGCCTTGCAGGTTGTCGTGAGTTCCGATGGTTCATGGAGGATGGAGATGCTGCCCTTCCACCACTTAAGTCAGTTTGAATGCCTCAATGCATTGGATTACTGCCATGGAATTAAGCAGCTAAACGGGTGAAGCTAATACCGGGGTCTGCGTTAGGGCAAACCCGCAACACTGACACTCCCAGAAAACACTCCGGAAAACACTGCATCATTCGGACACAACTCTGTCCGAGGGCAAGACTGAGAGTGGTGGAACATTGTGACTGAAAATGGAGAACGATTCGTGTTTACTAGTTTACGACGTGAGTCATGTTTTATTTGTGTTGGAGATTTTGTACCACATACAGTACAGTCTGTATATATATATATATATATATATATATATATATATATATTTCCCCACTTGACTTTAATCAGTTCACATGGTGACGTCTAACCTGAGCTGCCATCGGTTGTTTGCATCGAGACGGTGACACCAAGTGTATTTTGAAGAATCAAATACACCGACGGACCAATTCATTCGTCTGTGAGATTAGTTTTGCCAGAACACAATTGCACAGTCAGCTGCCTTTATATTCAATTTAGATGCATCCACAGTAGTGCTTAGTGCATCATAACCTATATTAAACCACTTTGCTGTGCCCCGTCTGAACAGAATGCAGCTTTGGTGAGAATGAATTGAAAAACACTGTCGTCAATAGACCTCATTATAGTCGCCGAACAACACGACCCCTGCTGTGACTGAATGTGAATTCTCACACTTTTGGGCCTCGACTCGAAACATCGACTCGGCTAACGGAGTATTTCTGAAAGCTGAAGTCGGACAACAGATGAAGGTGTGTGTCGGTGTGGAGCAGAGACATGAAACACATCCACCGCTCCTCATTAGTCCACCAGGTGAACGGCCACATCTGCATATTAGCCCTCATTATCCCCAGCGCATGGAGTTAGGGCTCTGGGGGGGGGGGGGGGGGGCGTGCGGGGGGCTCAGATATTTCGATTAGCCTCATCCATGTGTTGACCCGTACCCCTCGCCGCTTATACTTCTCCCCTGGTCTCATTAGTCTTTGTATGAGACACACCAGCATGAAGCGGGAGCCCACTGAGGACACACACACACACACACACACACACACACACACACACACACACACACACACACGTGTGTGTTAGCCTCCTTTATTAGAACACAGTCATTGAACGAGCCGGACTCAGCAAAGGAGTCATCGGTTGGGTTCCGCAGGTTTTTCTAAATTAGACTGACCAGACAATTTAAAGTGGGTAATTTGACTGGATTTTACTTTAAAGGAGTCATGTAATTTGTTTCGTTACTGTAATTAATGGACTTTTGTTTCAAAGTATGAAGTAGCCACAAAGTGAGGAAAAAAGGAATCCCGATGGGGGGGGAAAATGCATCTTAATAATCGTGATAATCGTTAATATCGTGATAATTGTTCATATCGCGATAATCGTTCATATCGTGATAATCGGTCATATCGTGATAATCGTTCATATCGTGATAATCGTTGAATAATCAAATGGTAGCCCCCTGAATCGTCATCGAATCATTAGGTGCCATAAACGGCACACCCCTGTTATCAAGGGATTGGGATTAACAGCATATATGCTTTTCAACAGTCAGTGTATATCTGACATTTTAAATCCCAGACGTCAACACAACTGAGGCGAAACGTTTTCAGCTGTCATCGGTGGGATTAGAACTGTTGTTTGTCCAATGTGAAACTTACTTCTGTTGAAGCTTTGTTGATTGAGCCATTGTTGACCTTTGGTTGCAGCTGTTGTCACACCTTCTGTCAGGTGCGTTCCCCTAAAATGGTTTTAACGTGGATTTTGTTGATGTAGTTCCATTCGTAACCTTTAGGTGGCAGTAGTCGCTTCTGCATTCAGTTCTTGCGTGGCAGTCGAGCTAGGTCACAGTCGAATGTGGCTTGGTGAATCTGCACCACCTTGAATATTTTACACTGCCCTCGTGTGGACAGAAGGAAGAGTTACATGGGTGTTTGCCATGTTATGACGCAACTATTTTCAATTAATCTGCCAATAATTTTTTGGATGAGCTAATTATCACTTCCAGCAGCTTTAACGACACTGCACGTATTATTGGACGATCCCACGTGCTTCAGTAACCAAAATGTAATCATTCACATTACATTACATGTACATTTACTGCCCCCACTTAACAAGACATGCGCAACGCTACTCTAATAATCAACCAATCAATCAATATCGTTGCCTGGTTTGTGATGTATTTACATCATGTTGAAAAGCCTCATTAAAACCATTGGTGTCTTTTTTTTTATGATTTCAAAAATCAGGCCCCGTCTCAACCACTATCCCCATATTATATTCACGTAAGTCTAATGCTCTCTGTCCTTTCTCCTCATGGCCACTGCGCTACACTGAGCTACACTGCGCTACACTGAGCTACACTGCGCTACACTGCGCTACACTGAGCTACACTGCGCTACACTGAGCGACACTGCGCTACACTGAGCGACACTGCGCTACACTGCGCGACACTGCGCTACACTGCGCGACACTGCGCTACACTGAGCTACACTGAGCTACACTGAGCTACACTCAGCGCTGGCTGGCCCAGTCCCCCAGCGCCGCCCGTCTGTCAGTGCGCTGTCCAAAACACTTCCTCAAACCCCGACACAGTCTGTTCCTCCGTGGCCACGAGTCACTGAGGACGGACTCGGGCAGAGTGTCAGCTCCGGTCTGTCCTCCCCTCCAGGTTCACGCTCACACGCCGCACGGCGTCCTGCGCCTGCGTGGTCGGACGGCGACGTGCAGAAAGGTTCGAGCTCTGATGAAGAACTCTCGTATTATTTTAAGTGTGATTTCGAATGATCGCCCACGCGACTGTGCTCGCGGCCTTTTGCAGATTCCCACACTGCCCACATGTTCCAACAATCTGCTGTGGTAACAGATGGTCTTATCTTTGTTTATACCTGAATAGCGAATGGTGATGCCAGCTATGTGCGGTACGTGTTTATTCATTCATCCTCTGGTTGTTTTGTAATTTGTATTTTGACCAGTGATTTTGACACCAACATCCAGGGCCCTCAGAGGATGAATCATCGCGCTTCCAGCAGATGATTGACATCTATGGTTCACGTCAAACTCCGGATAAATTACAATAGTATTTGATCCAGTGCTTTAACCTCATGTCTAGTTTCTATTTCTATTGCCAAATACAACTGAGAGTATTAAGACAACAGGTCTTTTTTAATATGAGCCAGGGGGAGAGCAGGAATAGATACGAGGAAGTTGGCACAGTGCAGATACTAAGTAAGTTAATCTTTTGTTACTTTAATAGTGATGGACTTTGAATAGCAGCTCTGGTCCCTGAGGTATAGAGCTTTCATTTTCTTTTTTTTTTCTTTTTTTTCTTTTCTTTTTTTTTACATGTTGACCTGAAGAAACAGAGAGAACACTGGCTCTTGTAACTCAGCAACAGATGGCTTTGAGTCGCCCGAGGCCGAGACTTGTGAAGGACATTGTATGGAATGACTCAGCGGTGAGTAGGTGCCATAGGTGTGGAGAGACGACAGGCTGGGCCCTTTTTCCTGACATGGACCTCAACATCGTCAGGGCTCTGCCCCAACAATGGAGTGAGGGCGCCCCGCCAACCCCCCCCCCCCCCCCCCCCCCCCCCCCCCCGCCACAGAGAGAGAGAGAGAGAGAGAGAGAGAGAGCCCTGATCTGACAGTATGACCCATTCATGCCTATGAGTTCTTCCACACCTCCCCTTCTGATGTCTTCCTTTCTTTGCGTTGGACTCTCAGACGGGCCGGTGTTTGACCCCCCCCTCTCTTCCCCCCTGCCCCCCCCCCGGTCTGGTCTCTTGTGATTGGCCAACTGCTTTCAGCCTATGTCGGAGATGTTGTGCTCAATAATGTCTCGGACCGTGACCACCATGACACGCGCACCACCTATCTGTGCGACATGGATGTACATGGATAGCATGACTGCTTTTTATGGTCACAACACTGTGGCCCACTCGTGACGGCCGAGAGCGAGTGGAAGCTCCGCCGAACAACACTTCCTTGTTTGGTGCGGTTGGGGTCGATGGCGCTCGATGGGTTGCAGGATATAGACGTGGCTTTCATCTGGGTTTTCCTCCAGATCTGGATGAAAATCAATCATCAACACCTTCAAAATCCATTGTCCCTCTCGGCGAATGTGCAGAGCGCGTGTGTGTGTGTGTGTGTGTGTGTGTGTGTGTGTGTGTGTGTGTGTGTGTGTGTGTGTGTGTGTGTGTGTGTGTGTGTGTGTGTGTGTGTGTGTGCTTCGGTGTAGGAGGCTCTGGCAGCGCTGAGCGGTGACAGAGCTGGGGGAGGAATGGGCTCTCATGGCTCCACCGACAGGTTTGTGATTTCACAGAGCACAGCCAGCTAAAGAGAAGGAGCTTAAAGCCCCACTCCAACTCCTCTTCATGTCATGCATTTCTATTCCTGCTCGGCTCCGGGTTCTGATTGGCCCGTAGAAATATCTCCCTGCGTGGATGATGAAATCGAAAGAGGCTGCCGCTGGGTTTTTCATAAAAAAAAATAAATAAATAAATAAAAAAATAAAAATCCTGGAGGAGTTAAAAAGCAAGAACCAGAAAAACCCACACACCCCCCCCCCCCCCCCCCCCCCCCCCGGGCTGACACTGCCGGTGGCGTGGCTTTTGAGAACGCCGTCTTTCTTTGTGAGCAAAACTGTTCCTCACATCCACTCACTCCGGCTCTGGAGAATCGACCGGCCTCTGCTCTGTAACCCCCCCCCCCCCCCCCCCCCCCCCCCCCCCCCCCCCCCCCCCCCCCCCCCCCCCCCCCCCCCCCCCCCCCCCCCCCCCCCCCCCCCCCCCCCTCCATCCTCCTCCTCCACCCTCCTCCATCCTCCTCCTCCTCCTCCTCCTCCACCACCAGCAGCAGTCTCTCCAGGCGCCCTGCATCAAAATTTCTCTTTGTAGCTCACATCGGGGTGGAGAAGAAGAGGCTCTTCAATGCTGCCGCTCACAGTATTGATGAGAGGAGAACGAGGCTCACAGGCCTGAGATCCATGCGTTTCTGAAGGAGGATCACATCCTCTTCACTGCGTATCACAGGAGGACGAGCCCAGCCTTAACCGTCGGTAAGAAGCCAGCTTCTTTGCTGTGCCGCTTAAAGGTGCAAGTGTGTCGGATTCGGTGACTCCTGCTGGTGAAGTAGCATGTCGTGTGCATCACCTCACCGCTCCCATTCCAGCACGCAGGAGAACCTATGGTTGTCATTGAAGCCCAAAAGATGTTTTAGTAATCCACTCTGGGCTACTGTAAAAACATGGCGGCCCCCGTAGTGAGGACCTGCTCCTGTTGTAAATAATTGTTAAAGGACTCTTTTTAGGGTAAAGTAAAAAGCAAGTCATACATTTAGGTGATTATACATTCGTAAAAATGTCCATATGTAATTGTTTTGTATGTGTTTGTTTGTTTGTTCTGTGTTTCTATTTCTACTGTCTGTTTCTGGAAGTGAGAAAATTGGACAGAAATCTGACATACTGCACCTTTAACGGTGCTTTGGGCATTATTTTGTTTGAAAATGACCTTCTAAAGCAATAACTGAGCAAATGATTACAAAAAAAGGTAATAAAGAACACAAAAAAATGGCCTTTTCACTTGTGGTCGGCATGGACATGAAATGACTTTCCCAGTCAAGTGCTGTGGATGTGTCCTCTCTCCTCAGCCTCCGTCCTAATGACCCGTCCGTCCTCCTCTGATGTTTGTATGCACTGAATCAGAAATGAAGTCCACAAGCAAATGACAGGCACATACATACGTGCACCGGCTCGTGTCTGAGCCAGGTTGCCATGGCGACTCTAACTGTAGCCCATAATAAACCAGGCTGGATCTTTTGTTGCGTTTCTTTTCTGTATTTGATGTCCACTCATGCCCAACAAGTACAGCGTGGCCACACAAGTAAGTGATCCTGTGTCCTCGGCAGCCCATCTCTGACTCATCGGGCTCTGAGCCAAGCAAACGGAGGGTCGCGGGTTCAATTCCCCGCCCCAAACACAGGGCTCATTCACATTGGTGCTGTTCGGTCCACTTTAAACCAAACTGTGGTCTGTCTGAAAACTGGGAGTCCTGGTTCACTTGCAAGTGAACTCCGGTGCGGTTCTGCGCCGCGAGCCAGAGACCCACGACAGGAAGTGATGTAGAGCACCGTGACACCGTGTAGCACATTGTTTCCCGATGAATCGTAAAAAGAGATCGTTATCATTTCGTAAGATTTACGATCGTCCTCCTGCTGCCTTGATGTTCTGGAGTCATGGATGATCTCACATCTTTTACAAATCCTCAACACTTGTTGACTGCATGTCACTTCACTGCCACGTGGGGCGCTATTTATAGACATGATTGGAAACTTCTCCAATGCTCCTTTAAATGTGTGTCATCCTGTTGTCAAAAATGGGATATAAATCATTTGTGATCATTGTTGTTGTTGTTTACATCCTGTCTCCGACGGAGTCATGTTTCACATTAGCTCAGAATGTACAATCAACTCAACTGTTTGAGTTTTAGTGATGGCCGCCAAACGTTAGGTATTTAGCTGCAGCATCCAACATCTCCATTGGATATCGTGTGTGTGTGTGTGTGTGTGTGTGTGTTTGTGTGTGTGTGTGTGTTTATGTGTGTGTGTGTGTGTGTTTGTGTGTGTGTATGTGTGCGTGCGTGCGTGCGTGTGAAGGGAGCAGTGTTATTAGGATGATGAGTCATCAAAAAGCTACTGGCCTGAACATTTGCTCCAGCCGCGATAGCAGCATCTTGCCCGTGGTGCTGCCTCCATCGTCCTCTCCTGCCCCTGACCTTTACCCACAACCTCGTCTCCGAGGGCTGTTGTTTTTCCCTCTCTGATGTTTTCACCACCGAGCCAAACCGCTTTACTTCACTAACCTGCTCTTGGAGATAAGCGCTGTAAAAGTGCGCGTGTTTGTGGGAGACAGTTGAGCTCGAGGCGACTTCAGGGGAACGGAGCTCACCGACTCTGCTGCCTCCGCAGGAAGACGTGCCGATTACATCCGACTGACGTCCACCGGCTCTCGGAGGAGGAGGCCTGCGTTAAGTCAGTGTACCACTGACGGCGGCCATTTTCCCATTCAGCATAACCGGCCATCGCGCAGCACAGGTGTAATTATTCGACTTAATCAGATCATTCGCTCGCCATCCTCAGCCGGAGCCCGAGAACATCTTGTGGGGGAGTCGTTGCCTTTCCGGACCCTCCTCTTCCATCGTCTGTGCTGCACACGCACACGCAGTCACTCTGCGTGGGAGAGGTCGGCGTCAACATCAAAAGCAGAAGCAATTTCGACTCGCGGTTGGACGTTTACCATGACTCAGCAAAAAAGCGTGTAAAGGGGAAATAATCTGATGAATTATTAATCACGTCCTCGGTGTGTTGGCATGGGAGCGTTGTCAGCGCGCCATGTTCTGGTCTGAACCACAGACTGTATATAAAGATGGCTGTAGCGCCACCCGTAGGTTTCTGCAGAGCGCTGAGGAGACTTGCGATAGGCGGTTCACTTGCCAATGCCTAACTCCTCCTACTTCCTGATTCGTCCCAAAAAACGGGCAAAAGAGGCGGAGCACCGGTAGAGCCGGGGTGGGTGCGTTGGTGCTGTTGCGGCATTCACAGAACGTGCCAGGTCGGCTCAGGTGGCGCGCAAGAGGCCACGCCCCCTTAATTATTCACTCTTCCCGAATCTCGACCGAATAAAATGAAGTGAGTTGGAATAAAAATCACCTCCCGTATAAAAGTTAAGGCATTCTAACAGGGGGAGTCTATGGGGATTGACTCGCTTTTGGAGCCAGCCCCAAGTGGCCACCCCGTGAACTGCACGTTCATCCACTGGCGCGTTGGGGCTCGTCTGTCGCTCGGCGTGAACGCACCAAAAACGCACGGTGAGACCTGATCGTTGAGCACCTCATTCACAGGGGGTCTGAAATAAATGGGACCACCTTCTGTTGAGCGGTGTAAATAAATAGGTGAACGACTCGACACAAAGAACCGCCCACTTTGACCCGCGACAGCATAGATGTGTTGTTTTTTTGCGCTTCTCGTTTGGAGCCTCACACGTCAACACATGTGGCGGCAGGGTCACAACTAACAGCTGTCATGACAACTGAATAATCTGGTATTTCGTTTCATTGATATTGTCGGTGAAAGCTCAAACTTTCAAATGAAAAGAGAACTCCCTGTGCGAAGACGAGGGAGTCGCCGTTCTGTTAATGTACCTACAAAGTGCAAGTGAGTTTAAAAAGACCTGATTGATTCATCCCCCAGTGACGTGGCCAGCGAATTTTAATCATTAATGGCAAGTGGTGAAACTGATTCGTTATGACACCCTGGTACTTTTCTTGAATTAGTCCAATCATTCCGTGTTGTGCATCCAACCCCCTCCCAACAGGGGCAATCGGCGGCTCTGTGGAAATGAGTGCGAGGCGCCCAAAAGATGCAGCTCGGCAGTGGTGCTCATCTCGTATGCATCATTACTGCTCAGTCTGCAGAGAGCTGGCAGAGCGGTTTCCTGTCTGCCTGCGTCTCACAGCTCCTCATGTAAATATACATTCAAGGGATCAATTAAAGCTAATGGAAGAAAATGATGCATTCAGGTGATTCTAGAGTCATTAACATGCCAGTGTGTCATCGTTTTGTGACGTTGTTAGACCAGCGACAGAAATGGCAGAAACCGTACACACTGATTTCTCCCATTTCCAGCCTGCTCACACACATGATGAGCATTTCTCACAAACATTTTTTCAATGATAGGATTTGTGATCACCGAGTGTTGAGTGAGAATTTCAAGAAGAGTTGGATGATGGTTGTGTAATGAGCTCCTCAAGCTTTGCAACCAGACTGAGACCAGCTCACTGAGCGGTAACGCGTCCGGGTCGTGTCACAGAGGGCGGGGGCCACTTTCAAGCCCCGTCCAATCAGGGAAGCCCAGTCCCTCGCATCCCGTGCTTGTTTGTCGTCGGGCAACATCGTGGGGAAGATCAGCCACATCGGAGGCTCCGGCTTTCTGGTCATTGAGAGTGTAGGAGGAATAGTTGGCTCATCCAACTTGTCTGTTT
>JAFBJT010111637.1:0-17962 GCA_016785325.1 Chascanopsetta lugubris
CACGTAAACATCAGGCATGATAGAGTCAGTCACAGTCACACAGTCACACAGTCACACACACACACACACACACACAAACACACACACACACACACACAGAGGAAACGGAAGCATTTCAAAATAAAAGCATATTCTCGGCCAGCGGGCCGTGAAAGACCCAGATCTCAGATAAAAGGATTTTTCAAGCTTTACTTCCTGACACATAAACAAACATCCTCAGCACCCCGCCAACCCCCCCCCCCCCCCCCCCCCCCCCCCCCCCCCCCCCCCCCCCCCCCCCCCCGAATATGCGTCAGCTTTGCCGACAATGCGAGTGGATGTGAAAGTCCTCCCACACACATGTACTGTACTCTGTAAACACGCTGACAGCGCAGAGGACACACAACAGAACCCGAACGAGCAAACTTTGTGACTCATCCTCAGGGGTGGGTTTTCATATTCATGCCAAATTTCAAAAGCAATCTGTCCACTTTATTTTTGAGACGCGGAGACAGATGGAGACAGATGATGGACGGACTGAAGGACACGAGTCTTTGCCAGAGACGGGGGAATTTTAGATGGTGTCGGCGTAATGTGTCGGAGAGAGATTCGAGGTAACCCGCTCCTTCCACTGTGTTTGGTGTGTGTTTTGAAACATGCCCCCAAAGCACTTTATAGTTGTAGCTGGACAAATGATCGTAATTGGTTCATTAATTTTGCAGGTTGAAATGACAACAAATAAAAACATAATAATCATTCAAATGACTGCGGCGCAGAAGGGTCCATTGGACCGTTGCCTGTTTTCGGACGAACCAGGAAGTGAACCACCCACTTTGAGCCTCATCAGCACTCTGCAGAAACCTATGGGTGACATCACGGACCCTTCATCCATCTTTATACACTGATGAGACTGCGCTCATCAGTGCGAACAGATGCACTGCTCCGTCTGTTGTCCTGAATCAGTCGGAAGTCGCTGAAAGTAAAAGTATATAAAACCTTTTTTTTTTTTTTAAAAAGGACAACAGTTCCTGAAGAGCCTCTGCCCTTAATCTGGTCTGCTCCAGTGGAGCCGCACAGTATCCAGCTTGCAGCAGGAAGTTCCCCCCCGGAGACTGTGTCACTGTGTAAATGTAAAGCTGAAACACAGAGGCTGTGTGTTCAGTCGGGCCTCTGTGGTTTAGATAAGGACAGAAAAAGCTGATTGGAAATTGACTTGCGAGCGAACAAACAGAAAAAGAGTCCAGCGCAATAACGGTCAGGAGCAAACGTCTCCTTTGTGAGTGGTTGAGAGCGGCGACGGGGCGTGCGGCCTGAAATCGAATGATTTGGGGAAGGTACTTTCTTTTCTCCCGTGACTGGAAGACGCCATGACAGCTGACAACACTCGGACCGCGCGCGGAAGGAGGGAAGTGACAACGCGTCACGTCAAGTGTTCCCCTGCGCTTTTAATTTGAAAAACAAAGGGGCCTTTTAAAGTCGGCCCCCGCCGACGGGCGGGGCGTGTTGTTCGCTCATTTCCCGTCCTCCCCGTCTTCTCCCAGTTATTTTTGTTGACGTTTAATCAATACAATCGCCGCCTGTCGCCATGGCAACCGTGTCCGTCAGTCAAAAATGCAAGGGAGAGAGAGAGAGAGAGAAAAAAAAAAAAAGAATCTGTCTCCGCGATACAAAACAACTGTCTGACGCCTGATTGGTCGATAAGCAGCGATTGGTTTGCGGTGAAAGATGTAATTTGCTGCTCCGATCGATCGGTGCCGATACGGGCTGCTCATGGGCCGAATGACGGGGTTCAATTCCATGAAAGGTCAAAGGTGGCGAGAAGTAATATTGCACATGGAACAAAGTGAGTGATGCACGTGCGGCCATAAATAATCAAATAAATGATATAAAAAAAAAAAAAGGTTTAAGAAGGACTAGTCTGTCAGTTTCATATGATTCTAGATTGAAAATATTTTCTATCAAATCACAAAATAAAAATAATTTTCGGAATGAATTAATGGAAAGAAACCTAACGCGAGCATATTTAAAAAAACAAAACAAAAAAAAACCCAAATGAGCCTGTCATGTAAACTTAATATAAATAGTACATAGGGTGTGAATACACCTCATGTAGTACATGTACTGCATGTACAGAGTACTCTGAGTGGACACGTCTGCAGATGAGACGTATAAACTCAGACAGCCCATTTGTAATCCGTGCAAACTCACATCTTCTATTCTCCCCATCACTGTCTGACCCCTGTCCGCGCATCTGTATTGCCTCGCCGGCGGTTGCCGTGGAAACGGTCACTCTGTTCTGATTGGAGGCAGGTGGCCAGGTGTGGCCCGTTAATTGGCTGTTTAGGATGGAGGGTGGAGGAGAAGCTGCGAGGCCGTGTGTGTGTGCGTGAATGCACCTGTTTGTTTGTCTGTGTGTGTGTGTGTGTGTGTGTGTGTGTGTGTGTGTGTGTGTGTGTGTGTGTGTGTGTGTTCCAGCTGGGGACACGTTAAAGCGGCGCTGCAGAGTCAATAAGCCGCAGACACTCAGACAGTGAAGAGCTCTTTGCCGGCAGTTATTACATTAATGCATGTGGCTTCACACTGAGACGCAGACGACACCACAGCCCCGCTCCGCCTGAACCGGGCCTGCGCTCCGTCCGCACGGCAACAGCCCGGACCCTGCTTTGGGCTCCGGCGCACGCGCACCCACAGTGGACCGCTGGCGCTGCGGCGCTTTGGGGATTTATCAAATATCCAAAGTAGGAATTCTACTGCAAATCAACAAGGTGCAATGACACAAGTGCACAAGAGAACATTCCCTCCTTCTTGCTTTCTCCCTCCCCCCCAATTCTCACTTCCTTCTCTTCTTTCCCTCCTCCCTTCCTTCCTTCCCTAATTTTCTGTCCCTCTTTCCCTCCCGTTTCCCACCCCTCCTCCCTTCTTCCCTCCCTCCCTCCCGACAATCCCTCCTTCCTCTCTTACTTCTTTTTCTTCTATCGCTCTTTCCTTCTTTCTTTTCCATCCCTCTTTCCTTCCCTCTTCTCTCCCCTCCTCTCTTCTTCTTTCCCTTCCTTCTTTCCTCTCTGTCCCTCTTTACATTCCCGCCTTCCTCCCCTTCATTTCGATCCCGCCCGACTTCCTCACTTACTCAATATCCTTCACGTATTCCTTCTTTCCTTTCCATCCCTCTCTCTTTGCATCCTCCCCTATTCCCTTTCTTCCTGCCACTATACCTCTTTCATTCCCTTTGCTTTCTCTCCATCCACATTTCCTTTCTCCTGTATTATATTTCTTTAACAAACAGCATAGGAAATGATATATTTTCCTTCCTTTCTATCCCTCTTCCTTCCTTCATTTCAACCTCCCATCCTTCTCTCTTTGATCTACCAAACATGATAAAGACGGTTCATCCCTTCATTCATTCCTTTCTATGTTCCCGTTCTTCTGTTTCACCCTTCCTCTTCCTCCTTATCTTTTATCAACTCTTTCTTCTTTCCTCTCTTCACTCCCTTCCTTCCTTCCTCTCCTCCTTCCCTCCTTGTAGGTGAACGAGTCTGAATTGTCACACTGCGATGGTGAAACCTGCTCGAGCGCCTGTGCTCGTCGTCTCCTAGGAGACAAACTTTGGAGGATTTCCTTCCACGTGAGCAAAAGGCACAGTTTTTAGCCGGCGGGAGGAAGGCGAGTCTCCTCTCTCGTATCGGCCCGACACATAATTGACAAAAGATGGAGACGACGACAAGAGGCTCCTCGGAGACAACAAAGCGGCCTCTGAAGTCTGGCACATACGTGGGACCTGTCAGGACGATAAGAGCTGTAACCTTTTGCTTGTTTCACTGAGGAATACTGTCGAGTTCGTCTCCACTGTCTCGGGGAATCTGTGTTTCCTGCACCACACGGGAAGTTGTCAGCGCATGTAGAGGTGAGCGCATTTCATAGCGGAGGCAGAGGCCAAACAACGCATGGAGCGAACCACACATTCAACCGATGGGTTTGTCAGATGCTAAGATTTCTCGGTATCAGGTTTTTGATCCACTTACTCATTTCAAAGAGTACTAGTTTGTTTATTTCATTCATTTATCTACGTCATTTTCTTTCCCTTTCTCTTTTTTTAATCTAAAATGTGTATATTTTTGTTTTCCTCTTTCCCCATAAGAGTAAAATACAGACTGTCAATAATTACTATCATTATAAAACCACTGTAGCTGACTGCAGCTGTGACAATCATTTTAAACCTTGTGAGACGTTAGTGAGAGTGACGGTGTTCATTTTACGTAGCATAGTTGACACGACTGCATTCGATTTGATTTTTGTCATTTCCACTGGACATAAGAACTTCATTTCGTTCATTTTCACTTTGACTGGGTTAAACGATGTATTTGTGTTATGTGCTTACGCTGCCACTCATTTGTCCAAATAACTGTAAACAAATGATGTGCAACTGGGAAACTTCAATAAAAAGTATCATTCCAAAAAAACAAACTACCCAACTAACCAGTAAAACAGTGGCGTAAACATAACCACAGAGTAGAATCCGAGTCCACTCCGTGTCAACAGTGCACTTGGCTGTACCTTGTTATGACATCATCGCACCCACGGGAGCCCGGAAAGCGTCGAGAGCATTTGCTATTTAAACAGCGGGAGCGACGGAAGCGAAAATAGTGGGTCTGAAACCTGCAGACGTGCTACACTCCGCGCCACTTAGTGCCTGTGTGTGTGTGTGTGTGTGTGTGTGTGTGTGTGTGTGTGTGTGACGGAGCCCTATAACACACTGACAGTCTGTTAAAACGTCCAAGCTCAGCTCTTAAGACGAGGGTTTAAAAAAAAAAAAAAAAGGAAAAAAAAGAAAAGAAAAGAAAAGTTTCATATCTCCCACTGGGGTTTTACACACGGTTGCAGGGATGTGGGGGAAATGTGTCTGAGGTGGCAACATCAGCGCCTAATTGGTTCAAAACTCTCCTCGGTGCAAAAGGTTCCATCTGTCTTTCTGTCACACTGGCAGCCCCCCACTCTACTCCTCCATGTGGGTAATTATGCTAACACTGCTCCAACCTTGTTCACTCAATTTCCACGTTTAATTTTTTTTTTGTTTTTTTTTTTTGAAGACACAAACGAGAGATGAGGCTGAAAGCCGTTTATCTCGTCTTCAACAAAACAAACACGCCTCCTCAGACGGTGGCGTAATCCTCCGTTATTACAATCAGCACCGAAAGATCTGAGCTAATGTTTCTAATATCTGACAAAAGGTGAATGAGGTTTTGCGATGGATGAATCCCGCTCCCACTTTCTGCTGCATCAGTACTTTCTCGTGGCACTTACAGCCTCCACTCCCCCCCCCACCACTACCCTTGCTGAAGGCAATGTGCCATCTCCACTGCGCCGCTTATACATCTGGGCTGTAACTGTCCACGAGCATCACCTCTTCTGCTGACCACACCGCATTCCCGTCGAAGTCAGTTTCACCGCAGGGTGACGGGGTGTTACCCTGTTACCCCGTGGGTCCTAAGGGGAGACACGGGGGGGTCAAGTGTTTGGTGGAGGTGAGGAGGTGAGAGGATTCCTCATGGACGCCCATGTGCTGGAGAGACGATGCAGATTCATGCTCCAGTGAATTCAGGTTCGAAGACCAGCTGGAGGTTTTTTGGTCAATAGAAATAGTAATAACGATCGCGACAAATCCAGCCTCATGAGCATCCATCCATCCATCCATCCATCCATCCATCCATCCATCCTTCATTAACTCTTATCTAACCACAGAACTATCGAACCAACTGATCATAAGACCATCCAACCATTGATCCAACCATCAATCGAACCAGTAATTCAAGCATTCATCTCAGCATCCATCCATATAATTATCCAATCAACAACCATAAAACCATTCATAAATCCTTCTACCCATCCATTCATCTACCCACCCACCCATCCATTCATCTACCCAACCACCCATTCATTCATCCATCCATAAATCCAGTCATGCGTCCATGCATAGAACCCTCTAACCATTGATCCAACAATACACCCTCTAAACCGGGCAGGTTATTAGCTACACTTCAGAAAATCACAAACTCTACCATCATCACCCTCGTGTTCAAACTCACTGATCATCACACGACTCAAACTATGAGCAAATCATATTTTGTTGAGAATCGTGCTCAATAATCCTCCGTCTATCTGAGCTCGACGCCCTGCCGGCAAAACACAACGTTTGATTGGAAACACGTGGAGTGATTTGAAGACATTGCACCACTTTTACACCCTATAACCAATTCAAATACACAAACACACACTGTGCAAAAATATATCTGCTCGCCATCTTCCCAATTAAATCCCAGCAAATGAACCGCGCCCAGTACGCGGCTTTTTAAAAAAAATCCTTGACCATTTCAGCTGCTCTCTCGCCGTCTTCACGAGACAATAAAGGCGGATCAATACTGGGTTTAACATCTGCTGTTATACGCTGGTGATCGTGATGGAGGTGGGTGAGGGGGAGGGGAGGGGGGGGGGGGGGGGGGGGGGGGGGGGGGGGCGTATCTGGACCTTGACCACCATCCAGGATCTGCTGCTAATATCCTCCGTGCTATTTTGGACTCAGTGTGTGAAAAGACGAAAATAGGTTATTTACAGTAGTCGGGTCTGTGCAGGTATCACGAGCTCGCTTAACATCTGCTGTTATACGCTGGTGATCGTGATGGAGGTGGGTGAGGGGGAGGGGAGGCGGGGGGGTGCGTATCTGGACCTTGACCACCATCCAGGATCTGCTGCTAATATCCTCCGTGCTATTTTGGACTCAGTGTGTGAAAAGACGAAAATAGGTTATTTACAGTAGTCGGGTCTGTGCAGGTATCACGAGCTCGCCTTTGCTTTCCCCGGGTGGAAATTCATCAAACTCGACCCGTTGGACCTTTGATCTCACAGTTGGACTGGCGCCGCCTCGCAGCTGTGAACACGCGCCGAATCACACGTGAAAAACTTTATTGTTTGGAAGTTTGATCCGTGTTTCGTCGTCTCCGTCAACCTCGATAACAAACGGCCTCGAGGGACGTCGGACCCTGCCGACCTCAGAGAGCGCGGTCTGCTGAGGAAACAGCGCTCCGTACCCTTCTCTGGAAATGACAGGCGGGCGGCTCGTTTGTAATAATCGATAAGGAGGTTTATGTTAATTTATGCAAAACCGTATTCTGTGTTCTCGTTTGATCTTTTTTGCAAAACACAGCAAAGTCAAAAGGAAAATGGTCATTTCATCTAGAAATAACAACACATGAAAATGAACTACGACATCTCCCTGCAGGGGCGGAGCCAGGGGGTGCCCAGTGGTGGCCAAACCATTTAATACTTGCCTGGTATCGATCTGATGATGGCGTTTTGTATTTATTTTTGTTTGGTTTGAACACCAGAGAAACATGGCTTGTTTTTACAGACGCCCGAACACTCAACCTGATAATTGCCACTAATGAGTCTCACAGCTCAGCCCCCATCTTCCCTTTAATAGCACTAATTTCTGGGTTCAAAATAAAAGGCTTCAGATAGTGCACGATAAATACCAGAAAAACCCAGTAACTGTCACTCGCTTTGGCAGCCCCACTCATTTTGTGTGTGTGTGTGTGTGTGTGTGTGTGTGTGTGTAGTGGGTGTCTAACTCACCCCAGCTGGTCCGTCAGGTTCCACAGTACATCAGGTGTGGGCATCAGTGGCGAACCGTCGTACAAAACCACCGAGGCTCCCGTTGCCAGGGCCGTCACCAGCCAGTTCCACATCATCCAGCCAGTCTGTCAACACACACATGTACACACACACACACACACACACACACACACACACACACACACACACACACACACACACACACTGGTCACTCTATCTGGCATCAACCCCCCTTTTCATCTACACTGAGAGATGGACAGATAAATGGACGACACACTGTGCACTGTGGTTTCCAGTTGTTTGTTTTCAATTTTTGTAACATATTGTTCTATAATGTAGTTTATGCATTTATTTATTTATTGATGCTAATGACCGTTATTATTCTGCGCGTCTTTATTATTGTTTTATTATGATTATTATTCTGGTTATTGATATTATTATTGTTATTATCATTATTATTATAGTTGTTGTTATTGTCATTATTTATCATTATTACTATTCAAGGACAACATGTGAACCACATTGATAGGGCTGATTGGTGTGTATAGAAAATGTGTTATATTACCATTGATTAAAAAATTATATTGAGATCATTATTATTGTTTACAGCATCATCACTCCACCCTTCACCTGTGTGTCTTAATGAGCAGGTGGATGATCAATGGTGATATCAAATGCATGTGGTGATCAGACAGTGGAGGGGTCCGTCATGTAAACAGGGTGCTGGACTTACAGTGGTGTAGTAAATGATGACATCACTGCTGTTCATGTTGCCGTGGATGACGTGTTCCTTCAGGTGTTGGATGAGCGAGCCCTGAGGAGACAGAGGGAGAAACATTTTACGCACTGTTCCTTTAAAACAAGAGGCACACACATTCAAATAAAGTTGTTTTTTTCCCCCCAAAACATAAACTATTGGACTTAAAAGGGCAAGTTGGGTAAACTGCGCCTTCACCAACCCATCACAGTTGGATAGGTTATCAATGGTGGTAAAGTTTGTGTGTGTGTGTGTGTGTGTGTGTGTGTGTGTGTGTGTGCTCTGCTGTTCACTTAAAGCACTGGTGCATGTATTTTGTGTGCACGTGTGTGCATAGACTCTTTGGCAGGACTCAGCTGCCGTGGCCCGTCCCGCCGCTCTGCTCTGCTCCGCGCCATGGCGGCGGCGGCGGCGGCGGCGCTGACGCCATGTTAACAGAGCCGTGACAAAGCAGTGAGCACGACGGCGCCGCGGCTCATTGGTGGAGCCAGAGAGGACGAGTGGCGTCACCACGTGAAATGTTTTCACCGGCCGATGCATTACTGTCCAATTATCAGCGGCATGGAGAGAGGGATGAGACAGAGAGAGGGAGGGAGAGAGAGAGAGAGAGAGAGAGAGAGAGGGATGAGAAAGAGAGAGGGAGGGAGAGAGAGCGAGATGAGAGGTAACGTAGGGAGAGAGGGAGAGGAGATGGTCGGAGGGAGGAAGGGAGAGAGAAAGAAAGATGGGTGCCAGAAGGAAAGATGAAGAAAGCGATGGAGAGGAGGGAATACAGAAAGGTCAGAGGGAAGAAAGGAAGGATGGACAGATGCAAGGAAGGGAGGAAGGAAGGAAGGAAGGAAGGAAACAGAGAAAGAAAGATGGAAGGAAGAAAATAGTAGTGAAGACAGAAAGAAAAGAACGACAGGTGGATGATAGATGGAAGAAAGGAATGATGGACAGACACAGGGTAGGATGGATGGAAGGAAGGTCGCAATGGAGGAGGGAAGGAGGGAGGGAAGGAAGGAAAGAAGTGGCTAGGAAAATATTGAAAAAAGAAAGACAACGGAGCAATGGACGGGGGAAGGAAGGGAGGAGGGAAGGAAGTAAAGAAGGGAGAAGGAAAGGAAGGAAACTTTTGAGGGAAGAAAAAGGAAATGATAGACAGACGGACGCAGGAAAGGGTGGAGGGAGGAAAGGAAGGAAGGAAGGAAAGCAGAAAAAGGAAGAAAGAAAGAGGAACCTGATGAAAGAATGAAAACGAGGACTGACATGGAACTAAGAGGGAGAGAGAGAGAGAGAGAGAGAGAGAGAGAGAGAGAGAGAGAGAGAGAGAGAGAGAGAGAGAGAGCCGTCGAGTCAGGAACAGAGAGGAGTGGACCAGAGAAAAGAGCAGCTGCTCCGTGTGTGTGTGTGTGTGTGTGTGTGTGTGTGTGTGTGTGAGTGTGTGGACGTATGACTGTTGTTGTTGTTGTGTTTTGAACATGGAGAGTTTGATCCTTCAAACATCAGCAGAGAAGCCTCTGACATCACACGTTCATCCAACACTCCCCCCTCACTCTGATGTGACATGGATCAGAGGAGCACTGCTCATTCACACTGACCCCCAGTGTGACAGAGCCGCGCCGTTCGTGCTGGTGGAGGTCTGCTGCCACCTAGTGGTGGAGAGTGTAACGGTCATGTTCTCCACAACTAGAATAGGTCTCAACTTCCTCTTTTTTTTAAAATTTTTAATGACTACTGATAAAGCAAATTAAAAAAGTGCACTATTTCAGCTTCCCAGGGCGTAAAATTAAGATTTGTGGATCCACTGACAATTGAGTGATATCATCATGACACTTTAATTGGTATAGTTGCCTCAATGCAAGAATTGTTTTAAGCCCTGCATTAAGCCAAACATGTAGCCACTTCTCCACTAGATGGCGCTATATCCCACACAATGAACCTTCAACTACCGATTCATTTAATGTCAGTGTTTGAGTACACTTTTTACAAAGCAACGCACTAGTTTCAATTATTTTTAAGAACTAAAAGCATGTATTTTATTGAATTTAAATTTGAATTTTTATTAAGATTAAAGAGCTAAATAAGAATTGGATGACGTTTTTCTTTTCTCCGAGTTTAAAATATTTGACAATCAAAACGTCTACGAAAAGGTTTGTCAAACAAATCCATTATTAGTGACCAACACCGATGCAAAACCAACTTCAGTCGACCCCCGGTCCACACGTCTATTAATATAAATGGTGAGCTGTGCCGAACAAACTGTAAATATGGGCCAACACAGCAGAGGCAGATGTGACCAGACGGTGAAACAGCTGTGGTCTGACTAACACTTACGGGTCAGTAGGAAATGACATATTCCAGAGTGGAACAGCGGCCGACCCACGAGTTCTCTTTTAGAACGTGAGATCCGGTGCCGTTTGGCCTCAGAGCCATTAAAGAGTTCAGAGTGGGGACACGGGGCTTGTTTATGGACCCTGGGATTCCACTTTCCTTCTCCCCTCTACAATTAAACTATCACACAGATATTGAGCGGAGACGAAAATCTACCCACTTCCTGGAAGAGGCAGCTTTTAACGTGTCAGAGATATTTATGTCCGGGGAGATTAAAACAGGAGCGGCTAAATGGACGAGCTAAATGGAAGTAAACAAGAAAAGTCTCCAACGAGTCGAAATTCTACGGCAGGGACTCGTCTCGAAATTCACCGAAATTCACCAGTTCCAGGCGGCAAACTCCGGGGGCTGGTGGATGAGCCCGATATGGAAGTTGAAAAACGTGCAGTTCACAGGGTGGCCACTTGAGGCTGGCTCCAAAATTGAGTCAACGCCCATAGACTCCTAATTTTTTTTAAAGGGCCAGGGTTCTAGGTAAAGTAAACATGTTTAAAGTCTTTTTACTTGCCTATTTTCATTCTATCAATGTTTAACATGTTGCATAATTAGGGGCGTGGCCTCCAATGATTGCTTTTGGGAATTAAAATGCATTTGCAGTATAAATTTAAATATTTCTGTGAACATTTCAAGATTTAGAATATTACAAACTAACAAAAAAACATTGTTTGGAAGCCTTTTACAAATATGTATCGAAAACCTTTACCATCACCAAGGGGGAGGTAGATAGAGAGCTAATGCCGAGCCAAAGTGGAGCAGCTTAATTCATTCCACATTAAAATGCGGACAATTAACTCGTATAACCAAAGAGTCTGATAATTAGTCAATGCTGACCTCTGACGGACTTTACACAGAAGCCTCGTTTCCGTTGGTGGGACGAGCCACTAACAGATCGGAATTGGCACTGGACCCTCACTGGCAGCGTCCCGCTCGTCCTCGCTGCGATGACAGATTCCTGACTGTCCCCACCATAAATCACGCTGTGCACCAACTGGGACTTAAAAACTTGCTTTGCTCCTTTTTGGCAGAAGAAATTCATTTTAAACTTTTCTTTTTTTGTCCTAAATCAAGCTGATGACAAGCAGCCAAATATTTCATCGGAGAGTTTCTGACCATAACGGTTGGTTTCTCACATTTAACCCGACGGCAGCCTGCCGATAATACACACTGTGCAGCTGTCACACACACCACAACACACGGTGTATCTATATGATAATATATAGAGAAGTGGATGATAATATATAGTAAATACATACACAGAAATTAAATATATAGAAATGATAAATGATAGACAGTACATGCTACATAGAAATGTTTATGATAATATATACAGGTATGAATATATAGAAATAGAAATGTAGTTGAAATTTATAGAAATGATAAACGATTTCATGATACTATATAGAAATTATTATGATACTATATACAACTATGAATATATAGAATGAGAAATGTATCTGAAATGTATAGAGATGATCAACGATATATGATACGATATAGAAATGTTGATGATCACATACAGTATAAGAATATATTGAAAAGTTAATGATAATATGATAATACATAGAAATTAGAAATTATACATGTCTGACAATATCTATATATTAACAAAAAAATCCTCATAGTATAATAATATTCATAGAATCAAGTTAATAAATGCATAAATAACAGTAACCATGTTTTTTATTTGTGTGTCATAAATTTTACCCTTCAGGTGCAGGTTCTCTCTACCGAGGCGGCCATGTTGCACCACCATGTTTTCACAGTGGCCCGGAACGGACAAAAAAAAAAAACACTTTGACTTTTTAATGTTAACTGGGGGCTACTATATGCTCCCCAACGGGACTTTTAAAGATAAGAAACCAGATACCAGCTGGATCTAGAAATCACTGCCATGGATTCTCCATAAACGTGTCTAAGCAGGAGCAGGTGAGCGAAAGCACCGTACTACAGAGGATCCTCGCCCCTCTGTGTCTGAGGCGGCTCCACAAACACACACACACACACGGGGGAGTGGGGTGATGCGGGCGTTTCGATCGGACGGGCTGGTAAATGTCGGCGTTTCTCTTACCCCAGCAGAATGGACCATACATTTGGGAGCTCCCGTGGTTCCCGACGAGTAGAGGATGTACAGAGGGTGACTGAACGGCAGCTGCTCGAACTCCAGCTGCGGAAACTGGCCGGCGTCGCCTCGTCCGGATGCTAAGAAATCGTCTATAAATACGCTGCGGGCACAGGCGAGAGACAAGCGCATCCATCAACGAAGGGACCGGAACACAAGGCAACGCAGCGTCTCAGGCGAACAACACAATCTCACAGTCTGAGCCCTCGACTGAAGCGGGGGGGGGGTGGCAGTATGGAGGGTGGCAACACTTGCAGTTCACAGGGTTGGCCACTTGAGGCTGGCTCCATCCTCATAGACTCCCATGTTAAAATGATCAACGTTGGACTTGAATTCAACCTGTTTAGAGCCTGGTACAAACGACAGTTTGGGGTTTCAACCGGTCACACTTGTCACCATGACAACGGTACCGGACGAAGGTTTTTCAAACTCTCTTGTTTTTGCTTTATCGGGGTTTGAAATTGTGCGAAATGAAGGGGCGTGGCCTCTTGAGTGACGCCTGGGCCGATGACACCTGAGTGAACGGCCCACTTCGAGTCTCAGAAAACTCTCTGCAGGAACCAATGGGTGACGTCACGGACGCTGCGTCCATCTTTATATACAGTCTATGCACTGAACACACACACACACACACACACACACACACACATGCACACTCACCTGTTAGGGATCTTGGAGAGGTCAGTCTCTTGTATGGAGCGAGCGTACGGGATTATAACGACTTTCTGCAGGTCGGGCAAACCTGGAGGTCAGAGAGGAAGGAAAGCTGATTTAGTGGAGCAATGACACTCAGTGATACTCTGCCTGTCCCTGCGGTGCCAGATTAGAACCCGCCCCCCCCCCCCCCCCCCCCCCCCCATCTTAATCCATATATTTATTCTGCATACAGTGAGCTTTATTTCTTCAATTTGTGATATCATTCTTACACGGTCTTATAACTCTCTCTTGCTTCATACGTTCACACAGGAGCATCTAATGTATTAGTTAATGAGCAAAATCAATTGTAAATGACGTGTATTCGAGGAAAAATACAATAAAAATGTGGTGCACAACCTTTGACAACGCTGGTGAGCTTTTCCATGTGGTCGTGTGTCTTGCCGTTGTAAACCACGGCGGCCACGGAGAAGATGAGCTTGGGCTGGATCTGCGAGAACCTGTCGAGGACACCCTGAGACCAGAGCAGTGAGAGTAGTTACACGGTGCGCCAGTAGGGGGCAGCGGCACACCAGAAAACAAACAGCACAGACCCATGGGACAAAAGGAGTATTTTGAAGCATGATATAAGCTGAAGTCACTCACACATTACACGTCATTACACAGATGTATGCATTGCATGTTTACACTGCGTACGTCCTGTGGGTTTTACAGTGTCAGACCAGGTCATTCGCTTTCTCTCTGTCTCTGTATGAGTCTGTTCCACTGACGCCACCACGAGTCGGTGAATGTACGGAACAAGCCTCACATTGACTCCGAAGTCGACAGACGTGGAGCTCCAGATGGCGCCGATGCTGGCTGCTGCTAACATGGCCTCCACTGCATGGATGCCGTTGGGTAGGTAACCTGAGGGGGATCACAAGGATGAAAACACTGTTCATTCTACACATTAGGATTTTTTTTTTTTTAAATGTAAAAAAAAAATTACAAACATCAGATTCGATTAGAAATGAATAAAAATAAAGATTCAATTGAATAAAATAAATAATTCATTCATTTTCAATTTTCTTTTTGAAAATTGTAAACTCAAATAAATAAATGCAAAGAAATAAACTTTCTATTGGGAAACAGTGCATAAATGTAAAAATGAATATATGAGTATTTTAAAAAATAAGTTTCAACATTTGATCACTGTATTGATACACATACAGTAAACGCTATGATCATATGTAAAGTAACTGTGTCATAGTGGAGTTTGGCCAAATATAAAACTACTCAAACAAAGCTACCTCAACTGATCAAGCCCTACCCTTCTATTCATTTGTTACACATCATCTCATGTGAAAGTGTTCCAGTACTTTAGTCTAATTGTATGATTGTTTGCACATTTCTACTTGTGGACAGTTTGGTTTGGTGTGTTCACTGACACCCTGAAAAGAAGATTCACTGCCCAGAGGATGAGCAGCTTTAAGAGAGGAGCGCAAAGTCAAAGATGTCAAGACTGAGCAGAAAAAAATATGTGTGTATCTGTGTGTGTGTGTGTGTGTGTGTGCATGCATGTGTGTGCGCGTGTGTGTGTCTATGTGGCCAGTGGGTTTGCCTCACGTCCTGCTATTAAGCTCGGCCGGCTTCATCAGCTAAGTGCTCGTGTATCTCCTTCATTATAGACGGTGACGACTCAGCCTCAACGTGACGGCAAGGACATCGATGTCTCACTCACACACACAAAAGACACGCAAACACACACACACACACACGCATCGATTGGTGTTTAGATTTACATGTTATTCAGAGGAAAAGAGCATAAAGGGGCGTGTTATCTCGCCATCTCTCTCCATGTTGTATCTCTATCTCGCTCTCCCTCTCCCCATCCCTCCCTCCGTCTAACGAGATTCCTGCAGAGCTTAAGTCATTTAGCTAATGGATTCCTCTCAGGAGACGTCCATCTTTCTTCTGAACTTAAAGACCCCACATGCCTGCTTCAGAATGGCACGGGACAGATTGGACACACATATATATATATATATATATATATATATATATATATATGTATATAGTATGAGAGCTCGGGGTTATAGTGACTTCTTTTTTCTTAAAGGTGCAGCATGGAGGATTCAATGGATGCGCACGCTCACCACTCTGCTTGTGAGCACAGGCTTTAGTGTGTACCTGAGAGTAACACTTCCTCCCCATATGTACAGATGGTAAACATGACTATTTTAATTGTACAAACAGGGCCCTGAAATGTGTAGGGACTGGCCCTTTAACAAGACTGACAACTGACAAGCTGAATAAACAAATAGTATCAGAAAATGTCTTGATTCCCCCACCACTTTGATCGCAAGAGGGCGGGACCAGTAAAACCATACCATAAATAACCTATAAACTACAATTCCCATTTATTAGTGCAAAAAAAAAATTAACATTATGAAAACGTCTTTTCTGTCACTTTTACACTTGTGGGCCAGATTGGACCATCTGGTGGGCCGGTATTGGCCCGCAAGCCGTATATGTTTATGTTTACGTTTAACACCCCTGCAGTTTGACGTTTCAATAACCGCTCCGTTAAAGTTACAAATCACAAATCAGCACGGAGACGTGGACACAGACGCTCCCTCAAGCTGTCTCCGAGGTCTGTGCACCGCTCGGTGTGAATGTGTGGGATGTGTGTACGAGCAGAGTGTGTGCACTGCTGCCCTGCAGAAAAATAAATATTAACTTGAGTAAATGTCGACATTCATGCGGAGCGCGGCTCTCCCGGCGAACACACACTGACGCATTCCACTAAACAACGATGACCAGTTTTCACTGACTCAGCAACATGATGCCAGTGAAGAGGTTTGGAGAGGACATGAGAGAAAAACACACTATACCGGGGGCGGGGGCGGGGGCGGGGGAGGGGGGGGGGGGGGGGGGGGGGGGGGGGGGGTTCGGACTTTTTCCACTGAAGGCCACATACAGAAAAATACACGATAGGCTGGGCCACTATTAAAGTTCATGAAATGAATCAGTTCTACTTGATGATACCAATATGCTAAAATAAAGAATAAAAACAGCCTTAATCACAACTGAATAAAAGATGGAAATATGAGCGATTGTTGCCTTTCAGTGTTCAATCAAGAGAGCGGGTGGCGGGTTTGACGTGTACTGGCACTAGCGGATGCGGGTTAGGGTCCGGTCAGGTCTCGGTCAGACGGTGCAGGACCAATAACAAATGGACCACGGGCCACAGTTGGCCCGCCGGCCTTAGTTTGAACACCCCTGCGCTACACTCATTGTTTAACTGGTAAAAAATAAAAAATAAAAATATGTGTTCGGGTGACCCAAGGTCATAGGAAAACTTCTGTGGGGGTTTATAAATACTTCAAATACCATTCCCAGCTTTTCCATATTCTCTCTTGGCCCCAACGTCCAAGACTCACCTACAATCCTGTCTCCAGTCTGGATTCCCATCTTCCTCATGGCAGCAGCGTACAGTGCCACATCGCGCCTCAGCTCCCCGAACGTCACCTTTGTGATTTCATCGTCCGCCTCCCCTGAAACACGTGAAGGAAAGAGAGGAAAAGACGTGAAAAACAGACAGAGATGTGCATGTTTCATAAATCAAGGCCATTCATTAGAGATGTCTCTGTCTGGTTTGATTGTTTTGGACATTTCAGATGGTCTGGATCGCTTTGTAAATCAAGTATTTCAACATTTCTAAACAAGATGTATGTGATTTTGTTGTAGCTGAATATCGCAAACCTCCACCTTCCCTAAGGCTCGGGTTATTTTTCTTAGGGTTTCAAAATGCTCTTCATTTGGATAAGGATATTAAAACATTCACTCTGAAACCAATGACGACAACAATTTGCCGAATTGGGAGATTCGATTTAGAATAATGTCACCGAAAAACTGTCCACACTGGGCCTTTAAATGTAAAGGAAAGGCTTGGCATTTGAAGCTAAAACAAAGACAAAGGAAGCCAGAGGGAGAGACAGACGTGGAGACGGACTCCGTGTGAGGACGCGAGCGAAAGCAGCAACAATCCCATTATCTCTGTCAGCAACTGACCGAGGCCCGGCTGCATTGAGACAAATGGGCCAGACCATAATTACATTCCAGTTCCAGGGGTAGATAGTGTGCATGTGAATGTGTGTGTGCGTGTGTGTGTGTGTGTGTGTGTGTGTGTGCGCGCGCACGCGCGTGTGTTCATACACGTCAGCAATAACAAAAGACCCCGCCCTTTACTATGACACGTCTTGCAGAGAGAATCATTCCTAAAAATAACACAGTGACATGACGCAGCATTACTCGTCATTTCCTCGTACCCGTCTCTGGCCCGACTGTCTGTGTGTGGTTTATTTGCATAGGTACGTTCTGAGGGCGACATGAACGAGCTGTGATCAACATGAAATAATGGCTCTATGCTAATTATTGCATTGCATTCATGGGCTCATTTAGTCTTGGGGCGG
>JAFBJT010111638.1:3576-21985 GCA_016785325.1 Chascanopsetta lugubris
CTGAAACATGACATCTCACAGGGGAGCTGAGAATTTGTGTTTTGGTGTGAGATGGAGGAAAGCATGAGGATGCAAAAATACTATATCACCTTATTCAACCCTTCTCTCCATCCCAGAGGTGGATTAGTTGGATTAGGAACTGACCAATCATCATACTTGATGTTGTTGAACTTTAAAGGTGCAGTGTGTAAGATTTCGGTCATTTTGTTCCATCTAGAAATATTATAAACTTATATAAACAATTTCATGCTTATATTTCCACGAATTTATAACAACACCTAAATGTATCTCCCCCCCCCATTACTCATAAATGAGCCCATTGTTGTATGATTACACGAGGAGCGGGTCCTTCCTATAGGGGCCGCCATGTTTTTACAGTAGCCCAGAGTGGCTGTGCTAAACATCTTTTGAGTTTACCGACAACTGAAGTCGACCATAGGTTCCCAAGTGAGGGGGAGGTGACGGATACAACATGCAACTGCACCTCTAACTGTCACAAAATCGTACACACTGCACCTTTAACCTTTTGTATCGAAACGTATTGATAGGCAGACCAACACAAGAGAGTATTGCGGCCATGCTGAAGTCGATCCACACCGCCGTTCCTATAACATGGTCTCTGCATCAGTCCACTCCGGTCCCGGCCAATTCAGATTCTTGAGGGTTATGGTCCCATAGCTTTTATGGCTCTCTTTAAATCATCAAGTGCTTAGCAAACCTGGCTGAGGGTCCAAAGAGTAAAACAATGCAGTAAGGTAAGTAATGGTGCATTTATGCTCTATGGACCACAGACCACCCAGCAGCAGCAGCAGCAGCGGCAGCAGCAGCAGCGGCAGCAGCAGACCTGTCCTGTTTGCAGCTGCTCAGCACTAAACAAGAGGATGGAGCTCCAAGTACTGGTCATCACCTCACGCTGGAAACTGCGCTGACCTTTAAATCACAGAGAGGAGAGAAGATGGAGATGAATTGTTTGGTGTTTTCTACTTTCCCTCTGATTATTTTCGCATCCAACAACAATCATTTACTCTTTGTTTACTAGGCCCAAAGGGGACATATACCGTGTCACCTGCCCCTCCCCCACCGAGGGAACAGGCCAGGATCTGTCACAGAGCCTCACTCCTGGGACTGAAGGAGATTTGTGTTTGGCCAAAGGACACTTCAGCAGGATGGACGGCTGCCAGCGGACCGAAAACACCCAGGGCCAACAGAAAAGTGGAGGAAGTACATTTTGCTTAAAGGTACAGTGCGGCGTGTCCACGAATGTCTATCTGTCTGCATGTAGGTACATAAGTATGGATGGATGGATGGACGGATGGATGAATGGATGAATGGATGCAAAGACATACTATACCTTGCAACTGCTTCACCTCATCAGCTTCGCAGTCGGGTGTGTCTTGTAATTTATTATCAATGGGGAAATAACAGGCAGCCGGTGCTCAGTTTGAACATGTCTGTCGCTGCTGACGACACATGGGTCATGTCATGTGTCCAATCTGCCCCATTTTGGGGGGGGGGGGGTTCTACAATGCTATACCAAGCTGAATTGTAGAGAGCTTTATTTTGAAAACCTTGAGCACACACATTATCCGATGGAGAAGAAAGGACAGATGTTTTCTTACGGTGGAAGAAAAAGAGGCGAAATAGATTGAAATGAGTAAAGAACGGACGTATGACAAGGATGCATGGAATATGTCCTAAAGAACAGATTTAAAAAGAAAAAGTACTTTATTATATCCTACCAGGAAGTCAATTTGAGGATGTAGGTTGTGTTGCATGAGAGATATGTCATTTGCACAATACATTTTTCTCACATCTGACAGCCTGACAGCCCGGGGGGAGATGAGAGTATTTCTTTGACCCCCCTCAGGAGAGCACTGGCCTCTGTATATGCAATAAATAGGATAAGTACATTGACTTTTTCCACACTAGCTTATACTCAAAAGTCCCTCAACAAGCAGGAAGTATCCAAACCTCCATTTTTGTTGGAAAAGTATTCATTGTACGGCCCGAGGACCCATCACTCTCCCTGCAGCAGCTTTGAAGCGCTGTCTTAAGATGGGACCCAGATTCCGAGAAGATTAAGGTTCCCCAGGGACTCTGAAAGTTCTGCTCGCCGGCCTGGCAGCAGAAGCATTTCCCTGGATGTCGAACGCAAGCAAGTGATTCGAAGACATAAACACGTCTCCGTTCCACTGCCGCATCACCGAGGTTAACTCAATATCAGGGAAGCCACTGCGGAGAGAAATGATTATCATACTGCCATATTCTCCGATTTTATTATGTTGACTTTTAGAGAGTGGAAGGCCCAGCGGAATCCGAGCTCACTGTCAAATGTCCAGCTAGGCCACAATCCACCGGCTTTGCATGACCTCCCCTCATCACGGACTATTCCAAGCTTTTCGTCTCCCGCTGGATTTCCCGCAATAAAATTCAGATACGAGCGCGGGCCCTTCAAGGTTGATTTGTGGACGCAGACTATCTCATCGTCATCGAGCTGTGCAACGAAAACAGTGCGGGTTTATTTTTCCAGTGATTAAGATTCTCCAAAATATCAGATGCAGAGAGGCTCCATGCGGAATTTTAGGAAAGCAGTTGGTGTAGCTGTATTTTGCTTTGCAGCAGGTGCTGTCACCAGCGGTCGGTCTTGATCCAAGGGGTCGTAAAACACGTGGAATCAAAGAGTCACGTTTGAAATCATTTCATCCATCGAGGCGCACGGGTTTATGTTCAGAATTTCGTGATGGAGTTTGGGAAAGAAAGGAAATGGCAGTGTGTCCTCGGCTGCAGCCTGAAAATGCTCGCGTGCATACGTCAGCGCCGATCAGGGCTGTCGAACTCATTTTCACCGAGCACCACCTCAGCATCACGGTGGCTCTCGAGGGGCCGCTTTTAATTGTGTTGTAAATGTAATTGCTACTTAGCACCTTGTAAAATAACCCTCTTCATACCGGGTTATCATTTATTCAAGATAGAAATATTGTATAGCACATATTTAGGGGGCGTGGTCTCTCGACCGACGCCCGAGCCGACCTGTTCCGCGCCGCCGCGGATGAGGCGACGGCGCCGCGAGCCCACCCACAGCTCCGTGTGCGTTCCGCCTCTTTGCCCGTTTTTGAATGAGCCGGGAACCAGGAGGAGTTAGGGTTGGGCAAGATGGCGACAAGGGAGTCGCCCGCCATTTGGCACAAAACCACTCCGCTGAAACCAACGGGTGACTTCACGGACTCTGCATCCATCTTTACATACAGTCTATGATCGCTGCTCAGAGAAAGTATAATTAATTGATGTTTGACAATCGTATGCCTTTACGCTCTCGCGGGCCACGGGTTTGACACATGTGGTGTAGATGATGGTTACAGGCTTGATTAATACCGACTTGAACAAGCCACTGCATAGAGTCAGTCAGTGATCCCAATTTTCAGTCACCTACTGCTCCAACATGTCAGCCCCCTTTTCAAGTCCAGTTGCCCAGACACTCAGCCAACCAGTCCAACAAGTGTAAGACGGTTTATGAATCAAACGTCCCCCTGGCCCATGGTTGAGGACGTGAGTCACACACACACACACACACACACACACGTGCGCGCACACACACACACACACGGCGGAGTGGCAACAGCAGAGAGCGGAGCAGACAGGGATACAAGGAGAAAGGGGGGAAATTCCCATTAAGGGGTGGCCAAGGAGCCGAACTTGGCCCGGGCGCTCAACAGAATGTGCACTTCATTAGTGGGAAAGTGCCGAGGACAACCGGGCCGGGCCAAGTTCTGTGAGGCTAATAAAAGGCCGAGCCAAGGCACCATACAACACGGGACCGAGGGGACGGAGCAGGACGGCAGAGGTCTCATCAGGAGCGGGGAGCAGAGAGGCATAAAGGCAAAGTCCAATATTCCACTGGTCTGGTTTGGTCCGTGGACATGACATCATGTGTCAGAGTTGACACAGCGACAGGGAAATGTAACACCACCAGCTTGTTTTTACTGTTCAAATCTTAAGAGGTCCCTTCAGTCACAGAAAGTCCAGATTTCGCTCATTGTTTCGCCCTGAGCTTGGACAGTGCCGAGCCGGACCCCCGGCGCTGAGGGTTAACGCCGTTCCAGCAACCACATGGCTGCACGAGCCAGGAGAGATCACATAAAACACAAGCTGTTTCATTGCGCGTTCACACACGGCGCTGCACTCACTACACCGCACGCCGCCGCTTTGACTGATGTAGAGGGAATTTCGGGTTCGACCCAAAGCCTGAGTTAGTTGGTCAGTTAGCGAGGGGGCATGGTGATTAAGGGGAAGAAGAAAGGGAGCGGGGATATTTGTGGAATTCCACACAGGGCTGGAATGAGCAGCGCTTTGAAGGTGTGATTCATTCCGTTTCAGACGCAAAGATGTGGGAGCTGAGGACAGAAAGGAAGTATAGGTTTAAAGGTGCAGTATGAAAGTTTTCTAAAAATACTACGGAACAATTTCATCAGGACATTTTCATGCGTTCGTAATCACCTAAATGTATTACTTTTTTTCCATTACCCTTTAATGATCCCATGAATGTATATTTACATGAGGGGGCTGCCATGTTTTTACAGTAGCCCAGAGTGGACATACCAAACATCTTTTGACTTTGAATGACAACTGAAGTCGACCACAGGTTCTCCCGCATGTTCAGAAGGGTGAGGGTGAAGTGACGGATACAGCGTGCAACTTCACCTCTAGATGCCACCAAATCGTACACACTGCACCTTTAAAACAATTGAATTGGACGGACGTCGGACACGGAGGGTTACAGATCCCCGCAGCCCACTTCCCCACCATCTCCTCCAACCACAGGGTCCCCATCGCCCTCCCTGCACTCAGCCTGTGTTTATCCTCTCAAATAGCAACAAAAGGACAGGGCCATCGAGAACTGTATCTTTTTACAACGTGATGACATCACTTGTAAAAGCAGCAAGGTAAACACATGGAGCTCAGGCTCCTGATGTTTGGGGTTTACGGTTCCCCTCCCTGTCCATCCGATGGGGCCCGACGCGGCCCCCAGTGTCCTGTGCACCGCCGTCTGACTCCTGACTTTGCGCACATGAGTTTCACAGGCCTATCAAATCAACGCAAACGGACACGCCGGTGCACCGCTGTTCATTCGGTCAGTGAGCCCATTCTGAGCTGCAACACAACGTTTTTGAAGTTCTACCTCCGGACAGTCGAGTGAATTGAGATAATGAAGAGTAATAGCGACAAATGTATCACGATGATAAAAGGAACCGGCTGGAAAGTCAAATAACACAACTGACAAAACTGTGTTTGAGAGGCTTCACTGATGTTTTCAGGTCTTCGTGGGACATGATCAAAACACATGCTCTTTCTTTGTGTTGCACCGTTGATCTCAAAGTATTTCATAATACACTCGCATGCACTCATCCAGTCACACAAACAGTCTGTGCAGGCGTAAGGGCGTGTTGAATGGTTCAGACTGAACTGTCCACCCTCTGGTTAGTGCACGGGCGTCAAACATATGGCCCACGGGCCGAAACCAGCCCGCCAGAGTAAAAGCCATCAAAGTGTTCACGAGGTGTTCGCAATGTTTTGAAAAAACGACAGTTCATTAACTGCGAATATGCTGAGTATGTGGTTGTACTTTGGGTTTTTCTGCTCCGATTGCACAGGTCCAGCCCGCTTGAGACTACATTGGGTTGCATGTGGCCCCTGAAACTGAAATGAGTTTGACGCCCCCGGCTTTAGACCGAAAAAGTATCACAGTGTTATTCATAACACGCGATCAATCGCGTCAGACGCTTGCCCGTCAGCTAACGAACCGATTGGGTGACGAGCGGTCGCGCTTGCGCTGAGACGGTCTGTCCGTCTGTGGAACAACCGCACAACTCCACAGGTTATAAATCCGACGACGATCCAGTCACTGTCGGGCAGGACAGGAAATTGAGGTCACCCAGCACTGCACCTCATCCCTCTGCTTGTCCCTCAGCAGCACACTGCTCTCCTCTCCGGAGTGATGGGCTGGAAATGGACGTTTGAGGGTAAACACGATTCATTGACGGTCTATTTTTGGGTTCAGCGCTCACCTGCCCTTCGCTCCCGTCAAGATTTCACAGACTCAAACTGTGTGCACGTCCGTCAGACCCAGACACGCACGACGGTTGTAGATGAGGCGCTGGATCTTGATGACCGGCCTTCAGTGGAATCACTGAGTTGACGTATGGCCTGTGTCGAAGCCTGTGCGCGCGCAGCTACACTTGTATTTTGGTAACTGATCACAAAAGGGGGATTTCTGGTTATCCAGACTTGGCCTGAAGATGTCTGTTATGCGCCTCATGTGGTTGCGTTTAATTGTGCTCCTTCATTTTCCTCCAGCTCGATGTGTTTCCCAGATGAATGATGTGACGGGACAGTGTCCAGGCGATGTAGACGTCCTCTGACAGAGAACAATAAGCAGCTTAGATGTGGCAAACTTCGCTGCACAGCTAAAGCGGGAATGTCCGGATCTGTCAGTTGAGATATTCAGGACGGTTTAAGAAAAAAAAAGAAAAAAAGAAGAAAAAAAAAAGATCCCTGAACCGAAGCTCAAACTTTGTCAGTAGAGAGTCCAAGACAAAATGTGACTGATGTCTCCTGGTAGAGTGTGTGGTGCAGAGCAGAGGTGAGGAGGACCTGATTGTCGGTGAAGTCACCGAGGATCAGCTGATCTCCAGCTGTGGAGCCACGGACACGGAGCTGCTTTCTCTTGGTTACTGGGCCACTGGGCTGCAGTCAGCACTGTAATCAAGAGCATTTGTCTCCTCTTCCTTCCTGCGGTCACTTTTTACTACATCTGTTGACTGTTGCTACACCCCCCCAAAATTCCATACTACCCCGACCCACCCCTCCGCTCCCTCGGCTCCCCCCAACCAAAAAGTCCCAGAAACAAAACAGCTAAATAAAAACACACAAATTAGCCATGTGGACCATGATAAACATTTCCAGCTCCAAAGTCCAGGCCAGCTGCAGCCCCCTTCTTATTTATTTATTTATTTATTTTTTTTTCAAAAGCTCTGTTCCTCTGAGGAGGGAAGTTCAGCAACAGCAACCATCTGCTGTGTCAACAGCATATTGACTGCAATGGATGAGCACAGAAATCAGTTTTTAAATTGTGATCTACATATACCTGGAGTGTCCGACTCATTTTAGTTCGGGGGCCACACACAGCCCACTTTGATTGGCCGGACCAGCGAAATCATTGCATAACCACCTATAAACAACTGCTTGACAGAGTTGTGTGCAGCCCCTAGAGGACAAATTTGAAATAATGGCGAATACCATCCTCCTCCGGTGGGCCGGATTAAACCCTTTGGCGAGTCGGTTTTGGCCCGCTGGCCGTATGTTTGACACCAAACTGATTCAATCTGTAATATCTGATAAGTCTTCATACCGTTCGGCCACTAGAGGGCAGAAGAATAAGGATCCCGACAAGATACCGACATCATGTCAACATCCCACTTGAAATTGATGTAGAATACTTGCCATAGCACACTGTTAGGTATGAACTCATCCTGTAAATACAGAGTAACATTACTCAGCGCTTTGGAATCATGTTCCTGGCAACGGACTACCATACTTTTAGCTCTGGTTTTGGTCTCCACCAGCCTCTGATATAAATATCAGCCCGGGCTCTGTTCACTTGCTAAATGCGTCTCTCTGCCGTGTGGTGCAGAGCAGGTGGCAGATATACAGAGTATTGCTACGAGACAACAATAATAACCTGTATTACATGATCAATGGCTTATTTCTGAATAAGATATTACTCACACAATGATGAGACGTTAATGGAGAATTCCATTAATTTTCCATATTACACTACAGACTATTAGTGTAGAGTTAAAAATAAGAAATTGTCTGACTAACTCTTGCCTCTATCAGCCTGTGGTCAACTATTATGTGAAATGATTCCCGATGTGTTTTCTACGGAGTACAGACAAATTCACCATGCATTTCCACTGGATCAGTCTCATAGTTCAATAAAAATGTATATTACTCATCGTTCCATTTGTTATAATCACGAGCAATCAAATCTACTGTGCCGTATTCTATTTAGAAAAAGAAAATCCAAGGCCTTTATAGGCTTGTTTATAATCACCTGGTGAGCTGTTACTGAGAGAGAAACCATGAATTTCCATGTTTCAACAACTCGTACATCCACTACGAGCACGAGCAGAGATTTATACATCTGAAAAGTCTGAATAATTGTGGATATGGAACTTTTAATGGCTTTCTTTAACGGCGCCCAGCGCCCAGCCACCAGCTTCCGGGCCCTCGGAGCCCTGCAAGCACATCCTATAAGGACCGACTGCACTCCCCTCTCCTATACCCTTGTTGTCCGCTCTTCACATGTGAAATCAATACCACAACGTTTATGGCCAATTCTCATCTGTGCTATCAAATCTGGAAGATGTTGCCAAAAGTATTACCTCCTTTTCCCCCCACTTTTTCCTTTCCTTTCCTTTCAGGTTTTCTTTCCTTTTATTTAAAACCCACTGCACGCACACACACACACACACACACACACACACACACACACACACACACACACACACACAAAAGAACGACAGCACCGGGGGAATAACACCACACCGCATTTAAATGAAGTCAAAGTCCTTTTAAAAACGTGTCCGTGTGTCATGACGGGATCCCCTCACTTGCATGTCCATTCTTAAGAAGCGCTTTTCATTTCAAGCCCGAATGGCGAGGACGTGTGATACGCACACACACACACACACACACACACACACACACACACACACACACACACAAAAGAACGACAGCACCGGGGGAATAACACGACACCGCATTTAAATGAAGTCAAAGTCCTTTTAAAAACGTGTCCGTGTGTCATGACGGGATCCCCTCACTTGCATGTCCATTCTTAAGAAGCGCTTTTCATTTCAAGCCCGAATGGCGAGGACGTGTGATGAGAGGGGCTGCAGAGTGTTAATGTGGATGTGCGTGGTCCACCACCAGCTCTATGTCGGCCCTCACACATAGGTGTTTAATAATAGAGCCTCGGTCCATCCATGCAGCCGGGGCTGCTTGACTGAGATTATGTGATTCACAGACCGACCCCAGGGTCCTTTAACTTTTATAAAACATAATCATGACACACTCTCCTACCATCCATCACTCCGAGGCACGCTGCACATGCATGATACTCGTTTTTCATTCCAGTGACATGTCAAACTCAAGACTTTTCGTTCATATGAAAGGTGCAGTGTGTGGGATTTGGTGACCTCTAGGGGTGAAACTGCGCGTTGAAGCCATCACCTCACCCTCACCCCTCTGAGCATGCAGGAGAACCTGTGGTCGACTTTGGTTGTCATTAAAAACTCAGAGGATGTTGAGTATGTCCACTGCAGAGAGGACGCGCTCCTCATGTAAATATACATCGGTGGGCTCATTTAAAGGTGCAGGGTGTGAGATTTAATGTGTAAGATCTATTGAAATAGAATTACAAAACAATTACATACAGATATTTTACAAATGTATAATCACCACTAAAATGAGCCCTTTAATTTATGTTAACAGCAGGAGCGGGTCCACCCTATTGGGGCCGCCATGTTTTTACAATAGCCCAACGTGGACGTACTAAACATCTGTTGAGCTTTAATGACAAGCGAGGGCTTCCATAGGTTCTCCTGCAGGCTCAGATGGGAAAGGTCGGGTGATGGATACAATATGCAACTTCGCCAGTCGATGTCACCAAACCTCACACACTACACCTTGAAGGGTAATGGAATTCAAATAAAAACGTTTAGGTGATTATAAATTCATGAAAATGTCAGTATGCAATTGTTTTGTAACATTTTCAGACGCGAGAAAAATGACTGACATCTCACACACTGCACCCTTAAATCCAGCACATTGCCGTTCATGTGAAATTTTTTTTTCTTTTTTTCCTTTTCTTTTTTTTAATACATCAGCAATAGTCGTGGTCTGGCCATGTGAAACTCGGGGCCACCATTTGAACCATTGCTAAGGTGAGAAATGCGTGAGCACTTGCACCAGCACATCACACCTCCCTCTGCTAAACCCCTGAACGTCCAATTACAGCATCTGAACACCAGTGACGAGAGAGAGTTTCTGTCCAACAGAGTTGTGAGCTTTTCTCTCTGGTGGAATTCACCAGAACCTGGGCTCCAGTGTGGAGTCCATGTAAAGACATATATACCCTGTGTTTCTGTGTATTTCCACTCCGATGTGACACAGCAGCACACAACACTCACTTGGTCTGGTTCCACTAGGACCTTTTTTTTTTTTTTTTCCATCCGCTTCAAACAAATACTCGAGTCGTGACTCGACTTCCCCTCGCTTTTTACGACAAAGCACCAGTGTTGGTATAAAACAGGTCATTGGGACCTCCCCCAGATGGGTTTTGGTACAACCTGCCAACATCCACAGCCACCCAGGAGCCCCCCCCCCCCCCCCCCCCCCCCCCCCCCCCCCCCCCCCGGCGCCCCCCCCCCCCCCCCCTTTCCCCCCCGGGTTTTGGTACAACCTGCCAACATCCACAGCCACCCAGGAGCCCCCCCCCCACCCACCCACCCCCCCATGACCAATAACTCTACTCTCACCAATATGCTTAAAACCCTGTTAAGAGCACAAATAATGTCAAGTCGATGTTCAAAGGTGCAGTGTATACGATTTGGGCCATTTTGGTCACGTGTATATATATGAATATATATAAAAAATATGACAAAACAAATGACATATTGACATTTTCATGTAATTTCTAATACATGTAGGTGATCATAAATGAATGAAAATGACACTATGTACTTGTTTTTATAATATTTTCAGTGACAAAAATGACAGAAATCTTACACACTGCACCTTTAATGTATATTTACACGAGGAGCAGGTCCTCTCTACGGGGGCCGCCATGTTTTTACAGTAGCCCAGAGTGGACATACTAAACATCTTCTGAGTTTCAATGACAGCTGAAGTCGACCATAGCTTCTCCTGCATGTTCAGAAGGGTAAAGGTGACGTACACAACATCACCTCTAGATGTCACCAAACCTTACACACCGCACCTTTACAGAACAGTACTCCCCGTCTGTGTACGACTTCACCGGCTGGACTTATACAGTGTGGATGCATGTAACACATTCATGGCGGTGGTCACACAACTTTTTCCCAGGCTACGAGTTGTGAACACGCATCCCATAATAAGCCATCATTTGTGAGCGGTGGTGATTCAGTGAGCTGGAAGCAGAGTGATTACAGCGTGACTGATGAGAGAGTATAAGCGCAGCCTCCCTGAGGACTGCACCTGTGTACATTAACATTTACTTACAGTCAGTATGGTGTAATAATGCCTGAAAGCACTTTTTGTCCGTCCGTGTGTGTGTGTGTGTGTGCGCGTGCATGTGTGTGTGTGTGTGTGTGCACGTGTCTACACACTAAATGCAACCATACATGCATCCAACCAGGCTATTAATTCAAAGCACATTTGAGGAGAAATCCATCAGTGACACCAAAGCCCCTTCAATAAAAATCAGGCTATTGTAGTTCAAAGAGTGGGAGGGAAATGAGAGGGAGAGGAGCAACAAGGCTGAACTCCTGCCAGAGGGGATATTTTTAGCACGGAGGGAGGAAAAAAAACACCAAAAAAAAAAACAATCAGCCTTTCAGTCTTTTTATGAGAGTAATATCTCATTGGCTGACTCAGAGGAGATATATATATATATATATATTTATATCTCTCTGTCTGGGTACATTTCATGATATTGTCCTCGGCTCTTTTGAGGGTCCGGGACAAGTGGCTGTGTACGGCGTGGCTCTCCCTCAGGGCCCTTCACAGCCAAAGGTCCCTCTTGTAATAGCCTCGGGATCGGCGGAGTGGAAAGCCATTTCCTGACTCTCCCCCTTTGTAATGTGCATTACACGTCTGGCACGTCACAAAGGGAGCAGCAGGCGGGGGAATAGAGAAATTATATGAAATCACGCAGGATGAGGAATTATCGTCGTCGCTGTTGATGTGGGAGAACGGCCGAGTTCGGCCGAATGATTCGTCCCCTGGCCAACGGCGAGGTTTTTCGGAGGCGGCTCCGTTTCACCCAAATCACCGCCGGTAGTCTGGATCAACAGCCCCCCTCAACTAATTTAGTCAGCTCCTCCACCCACCTTGCCATATTTCCTTCGTTTCCCCATTCATAAGGCGTCTCTGTGTCCGTCATTCCAATTCTCCTCGCCGGATCCGTTAAATCCGGCACCGCTAAATCTCTCTGCTTTCATCGCCGTTTCCATCCCTGCGCCCCAGACAGACAGACAGACAGACAGACAGACAGACAGACAGAGGGACAGATGCACGGACCTTATAAAAATGTCAGTTCTGACCGGCTGGATGAAACGCTCCACGCTCGGCCACGTTGCCCCTCCAGCGCGCCGCAGTAACTTTGTAAACGTCTCTCATCAGCCTGTTAACAACACTTGAGCGTGGCCAGGAAACAGGTGCTGGGAGGGTTTTTACCGTCCATCACCTCAGCGGTAGGAGCTGAGGTGCCCCCCAGGGAGCGCCGGGCCGGGCCGGGCCGGGCCGGGCTGGGCCGGGCCGAACCTTCTGAACACTTCAGAGCCGCGAAGACACGGGTGGAAGTCTGTGGCGGATCAGACGGAAGCAGACGCTGCAATAACTGAGCACGCTGATAAATGAGAGTAGTCTGGTGAGACGTGACAGAGCAGCTGTAGAGCAACATTTGTTCCGTGCCTCAAATTAAATCTATTGAGTCCAAACTCTGCGCTCGCTATGTTCAGATACTTTCCTTATGTTCTTATTTTTTTTTTTTTTTTTTGATCAGTCCACTCTACGTCATTTTTGTTAGTGTTACGGGAAAAGAAATCTGGTGCTTTTACTTTGAAGAGGAATTTGCGGTCTGTTCGTACTCCTAAACAGTAGGTGGCGATGACGCACTGTTCTGCAAATACAAAACAACATGAATCATGGATTTTCTTCCATTGAGGACAGAAGAGGGCTCGTACGAACGTTGGATTACCTCGTGTCTTTAAGATGCACTTTTTGTTTTTGAGTTCAAATGCAGCTTATCGAGTGCGTCGCCCCCTGCTGGTCATTTTTGTCGGGTCGCGTCATCCTCAATCGCTTATCGGGGTATTTCTACCAGTATGCACGGGGCCACTGGGGATTTCAGTGTCAGAGCCAGGGCATTAAACTTGTTTCTTTTTTTTTCGCACTGGCGTACTGAGGTATTCTCAGCTTCAAACGGCTCCATCTTTTCATCCAAACGAAAAAAGTGTTTCTTGATTTGGGTCACGGCCCGTCATTAGGGGGGTGACGGTGGGTCCTGAAGCCAGAGCAGCCGAGAGCCACTGATTTAGACGGCGAGCAAACTGTCAGTGCAACGAGCTGCTGATTTAACAGAGATCAGATGTCTCATCGTGCATTTTTGAGGCGCACTTATGATCGTGCGCAGATCCCCTCCGTTCTGCTCTGTCTCCTCACATCTCCGGCCCCTCTGCTCGCCGTCACACGTGACAACAAATAAGTGAAGATGTCATGTTAATGGGGGGGGGAGCTCTGCAGAAGTGCCTGCCCGGCCGGCACAGACAACCCAGAGGAAGCTATTTGCTGACAAATGGGATTTGGTGCCGGGCTTGAGCAGCATTAACTGGCGGGTTTTATTGGTGGAAGGAGCACGAGATATCGTGGCCCGGGGTTTTTCATTCCCCGCGTCTCGCTGGCAGAAGTGGATGACGTCGCGCTCGGTCACGCAAAGGTGCCGAGCGCTGTTAAACAGATGGCAGGAGAGCAGTGAGGAGAGTGGCAATGGACAGCAGATGGAGGGGAGATCATGCAGGAGAGCGGAGGAATGCTGTGTATACACACTGTACTCTGGCACTACCAGCTCCCTCGTCACAGCACACTCGCGCTGGATGAGCTTCGCTTTTCAGCACGCACAATAATCCCGGTCGTATTTAGACGTGCGCGTCCATCTGCGTTGAAGATTAGAGGTGCGGGTGCGTGAGATTCGGCGAGCCCTAGAGGTGGCGGCGCCTGTTGTAGCACATCACCTCACCCGCACCCTTCCGAACACGCGGGAGAAGCTATGGTCGACTTCAGTTGCCGTTGAAACTCGGGGGGTGTTTCGTGCGTCCACTCTGGGCTACTGTAAAAACATGGCGGCCCCCGTCGAGAGGACCCGCCCCTCATGCAAATATGCAATAATGGCCTTATTTAAGGCAAATGGAAAATGTATATATACGTTTAGGAGATTATAAATTCATGAAAATGGACCGAAATCTTACGCACTTCACCTTTTAAATAAGAGCTGACATTAAGGTACATTATATAAAGCATATCTCTGTAGGTTCATTTCGTTTGAAATGCCAGTGCCCCATCATTGCCGTGCACCCTTTTTCTTAAAATCCTCAAGAACGAGTGTGTCGCATCACAAAAGGTAGGCACAAAGTTGCAGCAATGTCAGTTTACGATCAAACCAATAGGGGGCAGTGTTGAACAATAAAGCAGAGGCACAGAACATGTGGCTGTCACAGCTGAGTTACAGTCTGTGCTGTTCTGTCCAGGAAAATGAGGTTCTGCTCAATGTCATCCCCATCTGGCCTCTCCAGCCAGTTTAAAGGCGATGAGACAACGTATTAATTCACTTAATTTATTTACACTGCTGGAAACACGGATTACGCCATTTGTTTTCGTTTGATTGATGTGTGTGTTTAAAATCCTCTAATTGTCTTTTTTTTTTTGTTTTTCCATCGTTAGATATGTCAGCACTGACATCGGCTTCGTAAAGTGAATAATATTACAATAATATTTAGGTAATCAGTAAAATTGCCCAAAATAAAAATCTAGCCTTTGGGGTTTCTCGTGTTTTTAAGGCACGTTTATGATGATTGAATTGTACTAGTTAATTGTTTTATTTTCAAAAAAAGTACAATTTTTGAATTACTCAACATCTGCTGAATGTTCAGGGCTAAAGATGACTGTATGTATCACTGCAAAGTAATTCAATTAAATTGTATTTGTCCAACAAACATGTTAGTTTATTTATTTATCCCCATTTTTTATTTGTGTTCTTTTGTTATCTCTTACTGTATATTTCATTATCCTTAATTCAGTTTGAATTCAATTGAAAAAAGACTTGTTTGTGGTAAAAAAAAAAGAAGAAAAGAAAGAAAAGCAGCCCCCACCTTGACCTCAGAGCTCTGCAGATGTGCACAGACACTTTCAGTGGAAACACTGAGAGTCTTCTGTTGGGGGGGGAATGTGGCAAAAAGGGGTCTTTGAATGAAAAACATCCACTTGCTGCTGCTGCTGCTGCTGCTGCTGCTGCTGCTGCTGTGGGACAGGATGAGTGTGACTGTAGGTGGGGATGTGGGGGGGCTCTGAAACCACAACAGGCAGGTAAGAGTCACAGCTTCACCTCCCCCCTGCTGTGACAACAAGGACCTGACATCCTGTGTGACTGCCACACACACACACACACACACACACATTTATACTTCAATCTAAGGGACATATTCCCTCGGCCCTTACCCTAACCCTTACCTTAACCTCATTCGGACCCTAACACTATGTCTTAACCCTCAAGCAGCCCATTAAAGAAGTGAGACCTGGCCAAAAGGCCCCAGCTCTTTTCCTGACGTTGGTCCTCACAAAGATACAAGAACACACACACACACACACACACACACACACGCACACACCCACTTCGAGATAACACCCAGATACTGAAAGAACCCAGTCAGTCATCAGGCAGCAGCTCAATGCCCCGTCTGCAGGATCCTTCATGTGAGTACAGTAGCATTGGAGCGAAAATAGGGCAGACAGGATATATTAAGGTCAAATGTGTGGGTGTGTGTGTGTGTGTGTGTGTGTGTGTGTGTGTGTGTGTGTGTGTGTGTGTGTGTGTGTGTGTGTGTGTGTGCGGGGGTGGGATTAGACGGACACATACCATATGATGATGAAAATATTAGAAAGAAAGATCATTTGAATGATTTTTTTGTTGTCTTTGGTTTTTAATCTTTCCACTGAGTTTAATTTCTGAATTTTCATGAAATGTGACCTCTTTCATTTTACAATACACTATATACAACTATAGTTTACGGTTTTAACAACATTATGATATTTCTTTTATTTGACATCAACATCTAAAATGATTTGAAAATCATAATCATTATCAGGAAAACGTGTGACTTCATACAAAGCCAGCGCCTTGAGTCTAACCCATGAGAGCTCTCTGCCCCTTTCTTCCTAATCCCAGCTCTAGTCCCTCTCCTCTGTCACCCCGTGTTACTGGGAGAGGAGTGTCGGCCATTACGGGCTTGGCAGCTGCACCGAGCTGCAACACTGATACTCTGTGGGAGTCACATTATCATAGAGAATGATGGCGGCTTCAGGGGACTCAGAGAGGGGCCAAAGGGCAAGGCACTAACTCTGGCTCTGACATTACTCCGACTATAAAGAATACAGTAATAGTATCTTGCAAATTGCTGCGACTGTAAAATAAAAACCATGAGGCTGCCCACAAAATGACCTGCACAGAAAAAGAACTATGAGATAAAACTAAAAAAAAAAAACTCCATTCCCACAGGAAGATGGAAAATATTCCACTCAAATCAAAAGGTCTGAATAAATTGTGACAGTGCTCTGACACATGCAAAATGAATCATTTGTGATTGAATTATAAAAGCCATGCAGCCTCAGAGATTTCCTTTTCTCCAAAAAGACACTTTTAATGGCCTTTTCACAAGCACCAAAAATAAACACAATCTACATCGTTATAAATGTCCACATGTGAAAGGGATATGTTGAGAGAGGGCCCATCATCTGGGCTGTAATGTGAAGATAGGGGGGGTCTGTGTGTCTGCAGAGATGTGTTCGGTGTTCTGACAGTGAAAACATGGGTGATATGAAACCCACTGAAAACCGCAAACATGTAGAGGGCTGAAAAAGAAAATGAGACTCCAGTGAAACTAAGCGCCAGTGACAAGTAGCTCAGGATGTTATCTTTCACATCAGGGGCTGGGATGAGGCTGAGGAGCTCATCTGATTATTCACATGGCGCGGGGGGATGTATCTGCACACTCTCCTGTGTTGTTACAAATCTTTTTTGCTGTTCCAAAACATGTACAGTTCATTTACCTGAAGCATATTAGTCACCAACACTGTCTATTTATTTTGATTATTGTTTTTTTTTTGTTTCTTTTGTAGTTATTGTTATTTTGATGTCACAGTGAAAAATAAGGCAAAAAAATAAGAAAAAGAACAAATGATTTGTAAGCTCATTTCAACCCACACGGTTCTAATGGAGCTCTGTTTTCAGACAAGTCGCACAACACTTATACATAGTGTAGGATCCGGTTTGTATTTTCCACAGGCTCCGATAGGCGGCGCTGCAGACTCGCGCACACACACTTGTTGAAGCCTCTCAGCCCCATGCACTGCTGCGCTCCACATTTGTGGATTACATTTTAGTTAAAGGCCAAAAGTCACTTTTTACTCATATTAATCATTAAGGATGTTCATCAAAAATAATGGAATGAATACACTAATTAATTAATACATGTTGCTGAGCACACACACCCACAGAGGTGTTGTGATTTAATTAGAGCGAACATTTCAAAAACGAATCTAATTAGAAAATATATATAAACGTGTCAACTACTTGTGTGAATTTAAGATCATTTAAGGAGATCTTTAATTTTTTACTCTGATCGTTGAACGTCTTCATTTTTCCCTTTAGCCACATTAACTGTGTGAACAGAGAATCACCAAAAAGCGCACTCTTGTTGTTTTTATTTATTAGACACTATTTTAAAAATCACAAACAAAATCGAAAGATTAGGGAAAATGTGGCAGATCTGAAGTCTAACCAAAATCGTTGTTTTATTTTAGGATCAAGTCCTACACGTCACCTTTATTAATTTAGGTGTATATCATTTATAAAGAATATTTTCTAAACCTCTTTATTCCTCAAAGATGTCATCTTGAATGACATGAACGATAATACACATGTTGAGGCGTCCACCATACAAATAGAGAGAGCAAACAAATGAATTAATTTAATTTTCATAAATAAAAAAAAAGGAGATCAATCGTTGCCATGACAATGGAAGTGCTCGTGCAGCTGATATCAGCTTGTTTCCATTCCTCTTGTGAACCTCAGAACTCTTCCCTCTTCCCACCATGAAATATGTGGTTCACCATCCATGGGACCGAAACCAGGCCAGTTCAACTCGCAGGGAAAAAAAAAAAAAATAGTGTAAGTGGATCAAGTATATTTCCAATCAGCAAGTTTTCTGAAGCGTGGGGTGAGGTGGAGGTGGGGGGAGAGAGAGAGAGAGAGAGAGAGAGAGAGAGAGAAGACACACCCCCCCCACCCCCCCCCCCCCCGCTGCCCGCCGCTCCT
>JAFBJT010111638.1:35419-56940 GCA_016785325.1 Chascanopsetta lugubris
GTTTTGTTTTCATCAACATGTTTGCATATGTATGTTGCTTGGGTGACACAGTTCAGGGTGCGTGTTTGGGAGAAGCCCTGCACTCACACAACAACAAAGAAGACATAACAGTGCGCTTTGTGTGATAAATCCTCCTTCTCATCTTCCTCTTAACATACCCCCCCCCCCCCTCGCCCCCCCCCCGCCCCCCTTCACTTGCACCCATCTTCTACCGTATCTCTTCCATCCCTCTCCGCTGGCTCTCTACGCAACAAACACCCCATTAGCCCGTATCTAAGTGCCATCAGATTACTCAGGAAAACAAACGCGTCTTCAGACATACACAAAAACGCAGAGGAGGTATAAAAACATCTGCTATCATTTGGTTGGTTTGCATTATTTAGTGGCTTCTCGACAGGGCACTTTTAGGAGAGATGGTTCGAATAATTGGCAAATTCAAGGAGCTGGTTTCTGCGCGTCAGCAGCACTTCAGGGAGCAGAGCCGTCGGTCGTTTACAGAGGTGTTGGTTCGGCTCTCTTCATACGGGTGTGTGGCTGTTGTCAGAGTGCTAACACATTAAAAGGTTATGACTGACAGCGGGATGCGCTCGAAAGTTACATGTGCTTACAGGTTATATTACGATATACCACACGAGCGCCGGCATTCGACGAAAATGCTGATCGGATGCTTTCAAGCGATGATGACTGGCTTTCAGGAGGTCGGTCCATGTTGAATGGAAGGCTCTTCTTTAGCGCCACCAAGAGTAAAATATGGACGGTTTTAATCTGTCAACGGCACAGAGCGAAAATATTGCTGTCGGTGCAGATATCTGATGAGCCTTTCCCACCGATCTGGTTCCAGTGCTCATTCGGGTGCGAGGGACACGCGACTCAGTGACTTGGTTCAACACCTCGTAAGAACCCGTTTGTGTTTCCACCGGCAAGAACCAAAGTCAGAGCCACGTCATTACATCGTCATAACAACCTCGAATACTGAGTTTTTAGAATCGCCTACTCCCACTGCGCTCCAGCCCCTTCCTCTGTTCCCCTTAAAACTTTCGTATTATTTGTTTCTATAATACTTCTCAGTTTGTTTATAAACTGGTCGGCTGCGTTGCCGCATCCAGTGGGAGACTGCTGCTCCCATGCCGAGCACTGCGCCGCTCAGACCGCTGCCGATCTCTCAGCTGCTCCCGCGGACAGTAAGCTAAGCTGTTTTTAAACATGGTGGTCCCTGTGTTTGGGCAGAGGTTGTTGGTCACAGTAACCCCGCCCCCTACCCCCGGACGTATCGGTTCCTGCCTGTGGAGCAGCATCGAGGTGGTGTCTGGTTTGGCTCCCGTTTAGAGAGGTGGAGCCGGTGCTCCGGCGGTGGAAACACAAAAGAACCTGCGCCAAGTCAGGCGAAGGCGCAGAACTAGCACCAGAACCTGATTGGTGGAAAAGGGGCGTGAGAGGCGAGGGGAGGACATTGTGTGAAAGGTCGAATTTGGCCTGATCACAAAAAGCTGTAATCACATCGTGTCGCATGCACGACACCTGACACAGGCTTCATCCACACACATTCTCTATTGTTAGATCATCAGATCGCATTTAATGTCCCAATGTTGTGAAGAAGGTAAATATTAGCAGGATCCACCAGGAATGTTTCCCATCATTTGGAAAACATTAGCGCTTCACTGACACCACCTGTTATGCAGTGTGGTTTTAAATGAGCCGCTCCTCAAAATGCTAAGCCGTTTAAAAGATTAATTTAAGACATTTCAATACAAATGAAGCTCCTACGCTTAACAAGTGAAAGGTGCAATAATATGGCGTGTAAAAGCTGTGTAGTATTTGGTGACATCTAGTGGTGAAGCTGCATGTTGTGTCCATCACCTCACCATCACCCGTCTGAGCATGCAGGAGAACCTATGATGGACTTCAGCTGTACATTAATGGGCTCATTGTAGGGAAATGGAATGAAAATAACACATTTCAGTGATTATGAATTCATGAAATCTTTTGTAATCAATTTTTAGAAGTGACAAAAATGATCAAAATCTTACACACTGCACCTTTAATTCAGTGGTTTCAATAATGTTTGGGCATGAACAATGACTGAGAGCAGAGCCTGAACACACAGAATCACGGGCTGACAGAACACGCTGCTCTCCGGCGGCTTTGAGCTTCATGGTACAGGTTCTTCAGCAGAGCCTTCGAGGACTGCGCCATGCGACGTGTAAATGAGTAAACCTAACTTTTTTTCTTATTTTTTTTTTAAACAGTAGAGTGATAGGCAGGTGGGAAGTGTATGCGTATCGTTTGTGTGTTCTTAAGAGGATTGGGCGCCACCGCCTCATATACCGCAGTGGAAAAATGGTACCAATACACAGAACCGTATCAGAACCATTCTATTTTTTTCATTTATTCCACTTTAACATTGCCTTTTAAACTGGTAGGGCCAATTTAGAGCTTGCAGTATAATACTAGCTACTGAAGGTTTTCCATAAACCAAATAGGAATAAGTGCCAAACCCTGAGAAAAAATAAAATAAAATCACATACTGAATAAAACCAAATCCAACCACAATAAGTCTAAAGTGAATATCAGTTTCAGTAGATCATACATACATACATACATTTCAAGATTAAACATTTTGACTTAACTTAATTTTCTGGGGTAAAAAACAAAAGAGAATTTGGTCTGAGGGACGGATTCCGGGAATGGAAAGGCTTTTTTGAAATTAGATTAGAAATGAGATGTACTGGTTGCGGATGAATACAATGGGAGGAAATAAGGCTTTTAAGGAACAGTCTCTTAACTCTCTGTCTTTCTCTGTTTTAATTCATTCTGTGCTCAAATTCATTATGTATCTATATATTTCAAAGTCGTGAATTATAACAACAAAACCTGGATACATTAGTCAGTTCAACCAGCCTGAACAATATATACTTTTATAGATATCGATTACGCTAGTTTTATGGTATATTGACTGAATTTGATTTATTCGAGTGTGTTGGATTTTTAATGCCTTTCTTAATTCCATCCTGTGTCATTAATGGGTCACAACAACACATATACCGTAAAAAGTAAGAACTGTTTTCTCTCTCTCTCTCTTTTTGTTAATCCATTTGTATCTATCTGTGTGTGTTAAGGTGTGTGTTGTGAGTGAACGTACGGTATCATACTGGGACTATCTGTTGCTCCTCCATCAGCAGCACACAAAGAAACGGGCCCTTCATGCTCGGGCCAACAACCCCAGCTTTGTGCGCACAAACATTCAACAGCTGCAACCGAGAGGAGAAACATCTTTTTCTTACTCATAAAGAAAAGAGACACAGCTGAGCGAGGCATGCGCGCACACGCGCGCACACACACACAAATCTGAATGGACAGCTGAAGAGTAAATGCTCTTTTGGTGCTGTCAGTAAGAGCAGAGAAAAGGAGCAGCGAGACTTGTGTCAAATATGTGTAGAAAGAGGCTGATGGAACAGGCCGCCAGAACAAAATGATGCTGAGATCACTGAGAGAGAAAAGACAAAGTAGCAGTAGCACAGGGAGGAGGACTGTGTGTGTGTGTGTGTGTGTGTGTGTGTGTTTTCTTCTCAGTGACAGTAGTGTGCATGTGCACTCAATCGCACAGCAGGTGTCAGAGCCTAGATTCTGCCGTTCTACGACAACAGAGAAAGATATTTTTTGTTTTTTATTTTGATTTGTTTATTTATACAGTTAAAGGTGCAGTGTGTAAAATTTGGTGACACCAAGAGAGGAAGTTGCATGTTGTACCCATCACCTCACCCTCACCCTTCTGATCATGCAGGAGAACCTCTGGTAGATTTCAGTTGTCATTAAAACGTGTTTAGTGCATCCACTCTGGACTACTGTAAAAACATGGCGGCCATAGAGATGGACCCGCTCCTCATGTAAATATACATTAATGGGCTCATTTAAATAAAATGGAAAACAAATTAGGTGTTTATAAATTAATGAAAATTAAAAAAAATTGTAATATAGTTAGGAAAAACTAAAATTACCAAAATCCACTGCACCTTTAAAGTGTTTCTTTCATCTTAGTTGACCCAATGGACCAGTGATTTACAACCACCCTCATTGAGCGACACACTTTATCCCAGTTAATAGTAGGGATGGAATGATACACTTGAGTTGACAATGAGATTTTCGGACAATTTGTAAATGAGCAGGTAGATACATTCTAAATAAAGATTCATTTTATAATTTGGTTGGGTGACTGTGTTCGACATGTCGGAATTGGATGATACTAAAAAAGAGAAACATGGATTAGGTTCATTTGTACAAATCAGATCAGTATCTCTGATTTGCTTCTAAAGTAAATATGAAGTTAGTCATTTCCGAATAACAAAAACAGTAATCAATGAGTTCAGGTGATACGAATGAAAACCATCGAATGTACTGATAATTCTAAAGTGGTACTAAATTCAGCTAAATCTTAAAAAAACTGCACTTTTGATCAATCAATGAAAGAGACTTGTCCAGCTCCAATTGTCACTCCCCATTTCATTTCGAACACAATGACATTAAACACATCATTATATCCACATTCAGGCTCCAGTGGCGCCACTCAGCAGAGAGCGAGTGTGTGTGTTTACCTTCAAAGTCCTCAGCACCACCAGCTGGATTGTCCCTCTGACGTTTCCCTCCTGTGACATGGATCGGCGGAGCGTCTCCATGGCAACGTGATTGGAGCGTCCGAGCAGCGTCTCTCCGTTCACGGCCACCAGCTGGTCATTGACATGCAGACGCCCGTCCTGTGCATTCAACACGGGAAAGCTTGAATGAGACACACGGAATGGCTCACACGTTTCCCTGTGACGTTGTGACTCCACCGGGCTCCGGACACGTCCACAGAGACTCTGTACGCTGTGGACTGTACACTGAGCAGGAGCGGACGTCTCGTCCACTCCTGTCTTTATCTGTTCGGACGCTGAGTGAGATGTCAAGTCGGTCAAAGCGCACAGACGATCACAGCCTAACAGCTTGATGAACAGCCGCTCTGATCGGCGCAATCATCCATTGACTACATCTCTTATGGGTAAAGGCTGACAGGTCGAATGGGAGGGAGAGTTGAGTCTCTTGGAGCAGTGATTCTCGACTGGTGGGTCGTGACCCAAAAGTCGGCCGCGGGTCTTTGATTGGGAAAACAAAGTTAATAAATGCTGTGCTTTTATTTTGAAGAGTTTTTTTATGCATTGGAATGCTGTGTACTCCCTAACAGTAGGTGGCGATGATGCCCTGTAATGCTAATAGACATTTCTATTTCACAGGGAGTCAATTGTTTATGCTAATCGACCACGGTGAAACGCAAAGTATGACACTGACAACGTTAAAATGCAGCTAATTCAGAGTAAAAGGGAATACTTTACATCTCTAGCATCGCCACCTGCTGATCATTTCGTGAAATACATTTGAGTAGTTCAAAATTGATGTCGGGTCGCAGCCGAGGGGCAGATAAGACACAGTGGGAAGAGAAAAAATGTGCAGTTCATAGGGTGACCATCGGGGGCTGACTCCAAAAGAGAGCAATAGACTACCATGTTAAAATGTTCAACTTTAGATTGTTTTTGCTTACTTATTCTTATTCTATCGATAGATTTCTATTTGAAACTGTGCATAATTAAGGGCGTGGCTTCTTGACTGACAGCTGGACCGACCTGTCAGCAGCACTCTGCAGAAACCAACCGGTGACGTCACGGATGCTACGGCCATCTTTATAGACAGTCTACGGTTGCAGCTCATCAAGAAAGAGAACAGAAGTCATTCACTCTGGTTTTGCTCGTGTGTGTGTGTGTGTGTGTGTGTGTGTGTGTGTGTGTGTGTGTGTGTGTGTGTGTGTGTGTGTGTGTGTGTGTGTGTGTGTGTGTGTGTGTGTAGGAGTGCATTGTGTCACCTTGTAGGCAGCCCCTCCATGTATGATGGATTTAATGAAGATGCCCAGATCTTCTCCCGTCTCCCTGGACTTGTTTCCTTTCAGGCTGATGCCCAGTCCTGCCGAGCCGGTGTCATTCAGAGGGACTTCGAACATGAGCTGCTCCTTCCCGTTCTCCAAAACGATGCCTGGAACACGGAGCACTTCCTCTTTCTGAAGGATGGAGGGAGAGTAAGAGAGAGAGAGAGAGAGAGAGAGTGGTGAAGATGGAGAAGGGCGAGGGTTGACTCATTGCCCTTGAGTAGTGTCCAAAAGCCAAACTAAAAGCTTTTTCATTTGAGAGAAACCATCACAAGGAGGTTTCCAGCTAAATTTCGCTGTGAGTGAAAAATTGCAGCCAAGGTTTATTATTGAGTGGAACCAAAAGGAAAAAGCCACTTTGATTTTGCCCCTATTATATACCCAACTTTTTCTCTTCCCTTTCTCGGCTCGGCAATATCAATAAAATGACCCTTGCATTTTCAAGGGGTAATTGGAGAATAGAGCAAACACAGAGATCCAGAGGGACAAAGGTACTGAGCCACATGAAATAGAGAGAGGAACGAGGAAAGATCGTGCAACAGACAGACGGACTGACTTTATACATCCAAAATGACTATAATAAACCCAGGGAGAAGCTACAGACACACCAATCAGGACGGAGGTAAATGGAAGTAATGACTAAGTTTGAGATGGAGCTGGGAGGAAAAACACAACAACAAAAGGAGGAAATGGTTCCTGCCAGCTGGAAATGTGTGTTTAAGGCTCGAAGAGTTTCATAGATTGAACATAAAACACAGCTCTCCATTCCTGATCTTCAACGAGGCTTCGATTTGGACAGAGGAATTAAAGGTGCAGTGTGTGAGGTTTGGTGAAGTTGCATGCTGTCTCAAGCACCTCACCCTTCCCTTCTGAGCACGCAGGAGAACCTGCCCACGTGAACTTCAGCTGGTGTCAAAGCGCAAAAGAAGTTAAGTGCGTCCTCTCTGGGCTACTGTAAAGGCATGGCCGCCCCCATGGGGAGGACCACTCCTGATTGAAATATACATTAAAGGGCTCATTTTAGGGGAATGTAAAAGTAATTCATACATTGCAGTGATTATGCGTTTGTACAAACAAAAATATCAGTATGCAATTGTCGTTGTAATTCTAGTCCTGCAAAGAGAAGTGACAAAATCGTACACGTTGCACCTTTAGTTTTATATCCCCTTAGTTTCATTGTTGATGAAGGATCATGGTGGTGTGGTAAACTACGTTATATATTCTGACACATTAAGTCAAGATTATTGCCATTGTTGGAAAAACAACAACAACAACAATGAAAGAAAAACAATCAATTGGCAACGTGTAATAGTCATCTGAAGGGAGCTATGAAGAATTGATGAATGAATGAATCGGGTGCTTTATGTTTGTCGGTGTTAATTATTGATGGATGAGCAGGGACACAGGGATGTTTCACAGAGCCATGTCGTTTCAGTGCTGGATGACACGAGTCAATTTGAGCTGCTGAAACCATCCTTTGAACTAAATGTGAGAGAGTAAATATCCATGTCAGATCAAAAGGAGAATTCAAAATGAGCAAATAAATCCAGGAGAGAACTTGCTCCAACGCCTCTCTTTTCTGTGGTTGTGATTTTTTTTTTTTTTTTCTGTCATTAATGCTTCATTGGTCTCTACACCAAAACACCAAAAGGAAATCAACAATGCCCCTATGGTAAAATGTCTCCTGAACTCTTCTCCGCCGCAAACTGGAAGCTTCCTCTCCCCACTGTCTCGGTGCAGTCACGTCACAAAGATTTGGAGTGAAACTCACGGCTAATTACACGGCAGCTGTACATCATGGCGTTGTGCCGGAGGCGAGATCTACACGCGATGTCGGAGAGGAAACTGGCACAGCCACGTGTTGGGTTCTCTCCCGATGCCAGAGCTAATACAACCCGCATAGGGCCACAAGGTCCTGAGTGAGAATTTAAAGGTGCAGTGTATAAGATGTGGTGACACGAAGGGGTGAAGTTGCATTTTATATCCTGAAATGGTAAATGCTTGATCAAGTCTTTAAGACCCATCAAAGCGCTTTACAGTACAGTTTTACATTCACCCAGTCACACAAACATTCACACTGTGCATCTATTTGCAGCGCTTTGTATCTGTGAGCACGTGGGACAATGAGGGGTTCAGTGTCTTGCCCAAGGACACCCTGACATACAGAATGGAGGGAGGCAGCAATAAAACCCCCAACCCTCTCATCAAAGGACAAGTCCCCGAACCCCTTCGGCCGAGATGCTCCCATTGCAACGAGTGAATGAGAGGTACAACAAATATAAATAGTAATATATCATCATCAGGAGAAGAACGTATGTATGTCAATGTGACGTCAGCGTGAACAACGTCATGATCAAACTTTTGGTGGAAAGGACCATTGCCAGTGTTGGTGAGCTGTAAACAAAAATGTCTGCCGTCTTTACCTTTGGCATCTCTCACCTGAATGTTTTGTCATATTTTCATTCATTTCAAAAATTGCGGACCTAAGAATTGCACGCTGCTCTCTTCAAATGTCAAAAGCAAACTCGTTCTGTATGGACATTGTTGTGACTTTGAAAACAGATACAGAATGAATGGGTAAAAAGTGTTCACAGGAAGCAGGTGTACGGCTGTAAAGGTTTATATATTTTTATTCCCCCTCCATTTCTGTGTAAAAATGTTTTTAGCAGTATTTTTGTGTCTATCCTTTCAGTCAAATCCAATTGTTTTTTCACAACACTGTGTGTAAGCTTGTGGTTTTACCCGAAATCCATTAATGATTGTGTGAGCTTGAGATAGAAAGTCTATTTCTGTGCATGTGTGTGTGTGTGAGCGTGAGTCCAGCCGGCCTGCCTGCGTGTGTGTGTTTGCGTGGGTCAGCAGTGTCAGGTTTAGACACTGTTTGTCTATGGGGATTGTAGGTTTAACAGCGTTAAGCTGACACAAAGTCCTCTACTCGGCAGAAAGCTGTTTCCCCCAATGGAAAAAAAAAAAAGTCTCGGCATCAGACTGACTGTCCAGACCTGATAGGAAGCTCCACGACCTTGGAAGGAACTTCAAAACCCCCCGAAGAGAAAATGTTGGCTTCATCCTGTGCAAAATTACAGCGAAAATGTATTTCTCTCCAATCACGACCAAAGTAATGTTGTGACTTGGCAGCTTTTCAGTTTTCTTTGCTCCGGCTACATTCTTTGTTTTTCTGATTTATCCTTCCTGCTTTGATAATTCATGTTTATTCATTTCTGTTTCTGGGACAGAGCCAACAACAGAGTGAATTATGAGTAGCAAGTGGGAGCTGATGAACAGGAGAATAAGTTCAGAACAACACTTCTCAACTAGGGGTCAGGGCCACCCGTGCGCCTCCGACATGTTTTATGAAATCGGAAAAAAACAACAAATGCAAATGTGTATTTATTCTCTTGATGTTGAATTCAGTTCCCCTGTGGAGCACTGGACCAGCACAACCTACAGGTTTCCACCGATAATTAACTGGATAGAAAATCAACCAATAGAACGATACGATTTGAGTTCAAACTTGACAAAACCAAACCTTCAGGGAGTTTTCTACGAGGTGGTGGACAACAATGTAAGAAACACTCCCAGGAAAGGGCACAGATCATTCCAAAGAACCCACTGCACTTTCTGGGATGTCAATCAGTTCAGCCTCCTGGGTCTAAGTGGTTCGAGTACAAACACAGTAGGTAAATGGTTTGTATTTGTTCATAAAGCACTTTATCGGGGCTGGATGACGCCTCGAAGGACTTCACAATGCGGCTTAAATCCACAGAGTCAAACAAACATCCACACTGTGCATCTAATTATAGCACTGTCTTATCTATGAGCATATGGGTTCAACAGTTATGGATCATCTCTAGTCTTGAAATCACCCCCAAATCACTCAATTAACTCCAGGCCAGTCATTAACTCATTAACTGCACAGTCGGGATGTTTTTTCATTCGAGGACACCGGCGTTTAGGAAATGCACCATTTAAGAGAGCAACTTGCAGATGCCCTTATTCCTATTAGAGACCATATACCCATGGTGTTTGTGTGCTTGTCTGTGCGCGCATGTGTGGATGTGTGCGCTGGTGTGTATGCGCATGTGTGTGTGTGTGTGTGTGTGTGAGAGAGAGACTAGAAAACCTCATGCTGCTGGAATGAGTACCCAAGGATTCATTCCACTTTGCAAACAGCAGTAAGCGCTGTGCTTAAACACAGCAGAAAACATACGACACGCAGGTACAAATACACTCAGGGACAAAACCTGACATTATGGGCAGTGCTTTTGACTTATGGAAATAACTGTCCCATCACTGGCCGCTACACAATGGGCCCCTGCTGCACGATCGCCCACACACTGTGCTAATGGTCAGAGTAATGTCTGTAGAGGGGAACCAAGAGACCACAATCTTAGTGCAACAGGACAGGAGAACCTCTAGACCTCTACACACAGATACAGATACAGAGAGAGAGAGAGAGAGAGAGAGAGAGAGAGAGAGAGAGAGAGAGAGAGAGAGAGAGAGAGAGAGAGAGAGAGAGAGAGAGAGAGAGAGGAGAGAGAGAGAGAGAGAGAGAGAGAGAGAGAGAGAGAGAGAGAGAGAGAGAGAGAGTGTGTGAGAGAGAGAGAGGATGAGTGTTTCCCCCTGGTTTACAGGGTTTGTTTTTGTTGTTGTTTGGGGGCCGGATTGATGGACACTGACACAAGCACTTAAAGGAATCATGGTGGACATGGTCAACATTATTTCTAATGTGCACACTCTATCCACTAGTGGGAAGGTGTTCACCTGTCTATGTGTGCTTGTCTGTCTGTATGTGTGTGTGTGTGTGTGCGTGTGTGTGTGCGTGCGCATCAGGGCGGAACTCTGCTGTGCGTGATATAGAATGCAGGGGAGAATTGTGGACGTGTAACAATGTAGAGACAGAAGTGACATCCCATTGTGTAATTAATATGAAAAATGAAAAGTTTTTAGTTTGTTTAATCAAAGAACAAGGTCTATGCCCGTTTTATAGGTACGGTTGCCTTAAATGACTTCTGTTGCAATCTGGTGCTATTTAGAGAAATAGAATCAATACAATCGTTGGGTGGGGTGGGGGCGGGTGGGGTGGGGGCGCCCCCACCTAATACAATGATGAGGGAAACACTGGGGACGAGGCAATTACAGCGAAAATCAACACAAGAAACGAAAGAGGATGCAACCTACAGCAGCTTTAAGGGTTACCATGGTTTCTTTTTCCACGGTGAGCACCATGGATGAAATCATCACAGAATATTTTACCTTGAAACCGTCACAAAACTGACATCACTTCCTGCGCCTGCTTCACAGGAAAACCGTTTCCTTGTGGACTGAATCCCTTTCCTTTGACAAGGACGATACAAATCCAGAATAAAGAGTTCTGCAGAATCTTATATCAATGACGTTGGTATAAGTTCAGTGTGGATTATCACAAATGTTGTCCTGCAGCAAAACTGGAGCAGGAGCTGTTTGGTGGCCCTCACTCTTCAGGGCTCGCAACCTGTGCAGTCCATCGAAGTGGTGAAAACAAGATTCACTCAGAGTCGTACTGCCGAGTTAGCTATGTTTTACAGTGCAATATACGGCTTTCAACAACACCACCATCTGCTGTATGGTTAGTGAAAGTGTCAAATCTACAAATGGTCCCCTTTAAAAAGTAACACAGAGCTTAAAGGTGCGGTGCGTAAGATTTGGTGACATCTCGTGGTGAAGTTGCATGCGCTATCCCTCACCTCATCCTTCCCTTTCAAACATGCAGCAGAACCTACGGTGGCCCTCGGTTGTCATTAAAGCTCAAAAGATGTTGAGTACGTCCAATCTGGGCTACTGTAAAAACATGGCGACCCCCATTGAGAGGACCCGCTCCTCATGTAAATATACATGAAAGGGATCATTTGGGGGGGGTTTGTGAAAAGGACGTCAAAAATTCAGGCGATTATACAAATGTAAAAATGTCGGCACATTATTTTTATATACAGACAGAAGAGACCAATATTTACCGAAATCGTACACACCTGCACCTTTAAAAACACATTGTCTTGTATCCTTCATAGCGTGCTGCGAGGAGCCAACTAGAGGGTCCTGTAAATCTACAGCAGATGTTGGCGGCACAGCTCGGTATTCCCAAGCTTCGAGTCATCGGTGGTGACAATGGGCTAAAGCACCTCGCGATCTTTCCCTCCCGTCATCCAAAATCTGAAAGCCTGCATTGTTCACTGGTGTGGATATTATTAGAAGCTGGACTGGAACCTTTCCAGTGTGTGTGGGAGCAGCGGCAGAAATAAAGGTTATATCACACAAACCAGTGGAGGCAGTCTCATCAAACGGGGGCTTGTACAGACCTGGACTTGGATACGTGTGATATTGACAGTGGAGGTGTTATAATGTTCACCACATCGATAATCTCTGACTCTACACCTTCCACTTCTTTTTTAATCTTTTAAGTTGAGCCTCTATATATAGATTAGACGCTCGAGCCCACGGCAACATCAGGTCGTGGACTCTGAATCACACATGCATCATACATGTTGCTGCTGTGCAGATTCAAACTGTTCCATCTGCATCAGTGCTGATTTTTACACTCCTGTCCCCAGACCTTAAAGGTGCAGTGTGTAAGGTTTGGGACATTTTTGTCACTTCTAAAAAAAATGTACAAAACAATTACATACTGATGTTTTCAAGAATTTATAATCACTTAAATGTTTTATTTTTTTCCCCATTACCCTTACATGAGCCCATTAATGTACATTTACACGAGGCACTCATTTGAGCGTAATGTAAAATAAATGTAGAGTAACAAACACATTTGTAAATATATCACTGTGATAATTGATTTGTAATCCTTTAGCTACAAAAACAAGCTACACAAGTTGATTGAAAACCGTACCCACTGCACCTTTAAAAGTAGAAGGGGCGAAATGTGTTTGTCTTTTTTTTTTAAATGATTAGTTTTTGTGCAGATTAAAAACAGGATGACATAATGTGGTAATGAATGAGCTTTAGGGAAGCTGTGGGTGGACTTATCATGAGACTGAGCCGAGCCAGCTGCTCCACACTGTCGACATCCTCTGTGCTTAACCAGCCGATGACAATGGGGTCGCATCAATCCTCTTTTCTCACTCTTGGTTGAATGTGTAAAAAGGCTTATTCCTTTATACACCGTTGATGAGCATCAAAACAGTTTTCAAGTGTTACTAATGAATCCGGCTCTCAAGAAAACCGCCGCTTCTCACAACAGAACAATAGCCGTGCCAGTTCAGAGCGACGCTTCCTCCCATGCGGTGACCTGATTTCCGGTGATTTGAACCCAGGATTGATATGTGCAAGTGTGTGTGTGACACGTGCACTGAGGCCCCTGAGCCACAGCAGTAGCTGCAGATGATGGGATAATGAAGGCGCAGATAAACCTTCGCTAAACAGCGGAGACACTGCGCCACGGAGAGGGAAGAGAGACGTGATACCCCTCCCTGCTGCTCTCCACGAGGATGATGGCAGCTCCAGCAGAGATGCCAAGCTGCCAGGGAGTTTGTGTGTGTGTGTGTGTGTGTGTGTGTGTGTGTGTGTGTGCGTGCGCGCATGGAGACACAGGTCTCTAAGGGTGTAACAGATGGGGGATCTACTGTAGTGATTCTGTGAGGTCACATTGGTGACGATATCAGCGAGATGTAACGTACACAAAGACATACACGACAGAGTGACAGAGAGAGAGAGAGAGAGAGAGAGAGAGAGAGAGAGAGAGAGAGAACAGACTGCAGAGACACACACTTGCGCACATGTACAATGCAACCACACACTCTTCTGTGGCGGTGACGGATAGACGAAAATCAGAATGAGGAAAATGTTCAATAAAGTTGTGTTTTGAATCTGCTCTGTCACCAGCTGACAACTGTTTATTGATTTGTCAGTAGTTTGTGTGTGTGTGTGTGTGTGAGTGTGTGTGCGCACGCGCGCGTGTGTGAGGAACATCTGGCAAAAAATAGAGAATGTTTCCTGCATGTTATGACAAGGGGAAAAAAAACAAAACAGGAAGGGGATAGAGAGGGAGAAGATCATTTGGCAGCTCATCATAAACTGGATGCCAAAAGCGAGAGCTATACAAATATCCTGATGGAATCTCATTTAAACCTCCTCATCCAGTCCCATGGAGCAGGAGCCAAAGTGTGTTAGCAAGTGGTTTGTATTCATGTACTGTTGTGTTGTGTGCCTTGGCGTGGGAGGCAGTGTACATATGCAGGGGAATATATCAAATCAAATCCTACCACACCCAACTCCCATCTAACCTGCCTGTGGTTGACTCCACTGTTTACTCACCAATGAACCAATAACACAAACGGGTGATTTGGATGTTGGATCTTTGGTTTGCAAAAGGATAAAAAATGGCTTTGGGTTGAGAGTTATTTCATCATTCAGCTGGAGGATTTCGCTTCACTTAAATCTATGTTGAGAACAAGTGTTGGTTTCAGCTTGATGTTTGGACACATGGTAACAAATGAGCTTCTTTGAATGAGAGGTTTGAGCAATTAGTGAACAAGTTGCCACTGACGCGTTACAATCGAGGGGCAAACCTCCAGTGCAGACAGATGAAGCACCCCTGCAGTTCATAGGGTGGCCATTGGGGGCTGACTCCAAAAGGGAGCACATCCCCATAGACTCCCATGTTAAAATGTCCAACTTGAGGTGAATGAAACATGCTTAAAGCCTGGTACAAACGTACTTATTTTCATTTTCATTGTGTTGGCGTGGGTCCATGGTTACCTACAGCCCGCTCAATGATGTCATCAAATGTACCCGACATCAGAGTTTAAAACTATTTTGAGTGGATTTGACCTGACGTTAGTATTTGTGTATTAAATCAGGAGATCTTTTTTTATTTTATTTTGAAGGGTAACAACAACCAGGCCCGACATATTTATCACCCCATTATCATGCTGACCAAGCACTATCACAATATGACCTGACAGACAGGGGTGGGACCTCTGAGGATTGGTTCACCTCTGTGCCACTGGTGTTTAACCTGCTGGAGAACTGTGGTATGACCCTTGTGGGGACAGTGGAAACAAACCAGACGTGTGAAAGCTAAATGATATCACATGCCAGGCTCCAGAGCTTTTCTTCTCACCAAGGAACTAACTTTGGTGTCTTTCCTCCCTCCCTCCCTCAACCTGTGTGTCCTCGCCACTACTACCCTGACTGCACCGACTGTGTCAGGCCTGAGATAAGTTAGAGAGGTCCTGGCATTTGCATGTAACCCTTAATAGTGCACTGTAATATCACTTAGTGGTAACTGCCAAGTGAAATTATAAAATATAAGCACTCAAATATACCATAAAATGATACAATTATGAATTTTGACCTTCAGCAGGTTATTTTTACAGTCTAAAAAAATGGCCATTTTTTGTTGATCTCTCCCACAGTCAATGACGCTGGGAGACTGTGCCTCCACTGGACAAGGCTCACATGTCCCAGGAATGGGTGGATCAAAGAACACGTTCCTAGCTCCGGTATTTATTCATTTGATTTGGATTTTTTCATTAACAATTCCCTAATATTTTTTTTTACTAATTCTAGAGCCTATTTACCTCTTTTTCATTCTCTGAGACGGCGTATAGGTGGGAATACAAGAGGAGTACTTCAATTTGCCATGAATTACATTGGATGAATGTTTTTTGACGAATAATGTGTTTTATTGGGTACATTATATTGGGAGTGACTTTTTGTCACGTCAACGTTCTAGGGTCAATGTGATAAGCCACATTAGGTTGATGACGCCTTCTCCTTCTGCGAAACCTAATGGGAGAATACTTCTATTCACCACCTCACAACAGCAGGTGCTGAGAGGTCTGGCAACTGATGTTACATGTGACGGTGTTGTTGTTGGTCTCTACCAGCGTCATGATGAGTGGGTTGCATTATTCTCGCCAAAACAACTCTTGCAGGTAGTGGAATCTTCTCGTGGCATGACAGCGATAACTGCTGCGCTGGATTTGTAAATCAATGTTTTGCAAAGTTCTAAAATGATGGGTCAGGAAAAACAATGAACACGTTTTGTAGATAACTGTCGAATGTTTGGTCTATCTTAAAATGTACCAGATACTGGATCCATGGCTCACATGTTGAAAACTTTGTGAGTGGGTTTCTATGTTTGTGTTTGTTGTTGTTTGTGTGAGTGTATGAAATGTCAACACAGCAGGTGGTTGAAAACCTGAGATGCACAATATAGGAATGCGTATAAATATGATTTTATGTCACGGGATGTGTGTGTGTGTGTGTGTGTGTGTGTGTGTGTCTGTGTGTGTGTGTGTAGAGGTTGTTAATATCTTTGTTCTACAGTGAGCACACACTTTAGCAGACAACACCAGATGGTGGACTAAAATGAGACAACGGAAGAGGGGGAGGAGGAGACAGACGAGATCCTTCTATCATTTCATCATCATCCATCTCCTGTTTCCCTTCCATAAACACAAACAGCCTGACATCAGCCCTCACATCAAATCGCACATCCTCTTGGCATTTCACTGTTTAAAGTTGACAACATTCACTCAAAAACAACAACCTTAGGAAATAATGACCGTTTCTGAGCATATCTGATTCAGCAGTCTGTCACAAACAAGACTTCAAAATAAAGCATTCCCTGCTTTGGAAGTTCTACAAAGCTGTTCTTCCCTCAGTTTAGAGATCTCTTTTAGCCTTTAAGTACTGATGGTTTATTGTGTGCTTAGCAATTTGAAAGCACAAACGATTGGCGCAACATAAAAGCATTAAAAACTCCGGAAATCTAATAAAGTTTTCATTCTTTTTCACTTTCATGTTTTGAAAACTTTGCATGTAAACATGTCTGTATAACACGATGTTTTGGATTGATTCATTTTCCCCCCAACAAACGATGATGACAAACTCCTATAACAGAATAAGTGGAAGCAAAGTTGTGCCGCATTCAACACTAAAAAAAAAATACTCCACAACACTGAACTGGACTGAAGAAATTCAAGGGGTCAGAACCAATCCAGAGATATTTCCTCCTTAAGACTGGGACCAAGTTTCTGCCCCAAGAAAAAAACTCAGGGGTCATTTGCAGAGGGAAGGTGACAGTCAGTTATTAAAAAAGGGAACAGTCTGCACAAGGCTGCCCTCTGCAGCAGCAAAAGGTCTGCAGCAAAACTGTTGTTTGGAAGCTTTGTGTGATAGTTGTTGATATGAAGCCGAAACTGCAAAACCGGCAGGACTCCAGCTACTGAGTTGTGAGGAATTTCAAGTATGAAAATGTAAAAGAAGTTTGGAAATCCTCTGTGCTCCATTTGTCTTGAACAGACTTTATACTGGCTGATAGAGGCAACCTCGCCCCAGGGTGACGACGCAAATGATTGATGATGTTCTCATGTTCTCCCATGTTCAAATGTTCAACTTTAGAGGTGAATGAAACATGTTTGAAGTCTGGCGTAAACTACAGTCTTGGTCCCAATCAGCGGGTACGTGTGTGGATTTTGGTCTCGCTCACTTATTTTTATTTGATCAACGTTTGGAACTTTGGATAATTAAGGGTGTGGCCTCCTGACTGACACTTGGGCCAACCGGGCACATACTGCCGGTGACGCGACGGCACCATGGACCCGCCCTCAGCTCTGTGTCTGTTCCGCCTCTATGCCCATTTTTGGATGAACCAAGAAGTAGGAGGAGTTAGGCATCGGCAAGATGGCGACAAATGGCTCACACACAATCTGGGCTTTGACAGCACTCGGCAGAAACCATCGGGTAACGTCACGTATGATACATCCGTCTTTATATGCAGTCTATGACAGTAACAAGTGTGCACACACACACACACACACACACACACACACAAACACACACACCTGTTTAAATCATATGATCCTGAAAAATGATGCAATTTCTGTATAAACACAATGAGCTTTAGTTGGGAGAACTGTCAGTCAGGAAGGGAAGGGAGAGAGTGAAAGACACAAATGAGAGTGGTACAGAAAAAGACTAAATAACAAGACTCTTCTCTCTCCAACACGGACACGCAGAGGAAAAACATTAGAAAGTAACTTGAGAGATTTCAGCCAAAAAAGATTGAAGTTGTATATTTGTGTTTGAGGTGGAAAGAGGTCAGTTCACTGGCTTGGGCGCTTTGCATTGCTACCTGTGTCACACCCAAAGTGGTAAAGCTGCTAACAATGGCGAGCAGCCACGACTGCATGTCAACGGGTCCACCAGCGGACTGGCAAAACATTGGGAATGTGATCATGGTTGCATAAAAAGTACAATTGTCCTGTATCAATTGCTGATCGTTTTACTGAAATCTTCAGGAGGACGTTTTGGTGACATTAAATGTATTCTAAATTAATGCAAATATCTATTCCAATTTTAAGATCTTTCAGATCCATACATTTCAATCAATCTATTCATTCAGATTCAGATAACAAGGACGTGCTTTTTTCCATTGGATTTTCAAAAGCTGTGTGGATACATAAATGTGATATTCTAATGTTAGAATAATAACTCAGTTTGTCTGACCTCAGCATCTGGCACCTCAGCACAATATGCGTGTGCCAAGTGAGAAGGATTGAATCTGAATCCATGTTACCGTTGGGAGTTTACCTCTGTGAATCAGTAACGGAGAAAGTGTCTGGCATTGTTTGCTGTAAAAAAGGAGAGGTTTTGAAGGGATGGAATAGTCAGTGAAAGTTAACACAACTATTCAACTGTTTGGCAGTGCCACGGAGTTCAGACATGCGTGCACAGGAACACTCCGGACAAGATTCTGATTGTGAATGTTACCATATGTACACAATCCAGCACACTGCTCCCTTTCCTGCCGACAGAGGCTAAATTTCCTACAGGGCTCAAGGTTGCATGAATGTATGCAAGTGTGTGTGTGTGTGATGAAAGCTTTTTGGCAGCTGCTGAGGAAGCACCAGTGGATGAGAGTGGACAGACACACAGAGAGAGGAAAATATACAAAAGGTAGCGTTAAAGAACAATAAGAGAGAGACAGGGACTGAAAACATGAAGCAAAGACATGAATGAAAGTCAAAGAAGAGACGTGAGTAAATTTGATCAAAAGTAAAATGACAGTCTTGTGATCTAAAGCTCTTGTTATTCCCTTTATGCCAGCGTGGATGTGTGAGGAAGTGACACCACAAAGTAGTGAGGAGGAATTGGAAGTCATTACTAAAAGGGGGTGATATTTTAGGCTTAAAGGTGCAGTGTGTAAGGTTTGGTGACCTCTAGAGGTGAAGTAGCATGTTGCATCCATCACCTCAGCCTCACCCTTCTGGTAGACTTCAGTCCTTATCAAAACTCAAAAGATGTTGGGTATGTCCACTCTGGGCTACTGTAAAAACATGGCAGCCCCTGTAGAGAGGACCCCCTCCTCATTTAAATATACATTAATGGGCTCATTTAAGGGCAATGGAGAAAAAAAATAAGACATTTAGATGATTATAAACTCATGAAAATGTCAGTATGTAATTGTTTTGTGATATTTTTAGAGGTGAAAACAAATGACTAAAATATCACACACTGCATTCGAGTAACAATCAGCAGGTTAAAAAGCTATTAGGAAATAGAAAGACATTTGGAGAAAGAGTTTGTGCTGTGTGTGATATTTTGAAAGCAGATCGAGCTAATTACCATTAGTGCATGCACAGCAGCTTATCATACACAGAGGTGGAGGGAAAAAGCATGGAAAAGATAGAACGAGGGTGAATAAAAGAAGAGTTTATTGAATATAAACAAAGTTGAAATTCAGCAGGAACAACGAAGCAGTGGCAGTGCAGAATGGAATATCATGTCAACAGCGTTACACAGTGATTCGGTCCCGTATCCGGGGTAACTACAGTGCAGATGATTTAGAAAAAAACCCAGTAACACTAATGTGTATGAAAAGAAGCTTCCCTATAGGCTGCTGAGCTGAGCATCATCCAGACAAGCCTGTTGGTGGGACCAGAGATGGTTAAATTAGAGACAGTGACGTGTGAAATGGATGGCAGCTGACCGGCCGAGTTTTCAGTGCATCTGAACCAGAGTGTCTCGTTTCACCGGCTGCCAACATGGCACAGCGTTTGCTTCCTTACCATCTCTCTGGGCAGGAACATGTCCTCCGGGCGCAGGACCACCAGGCTCACGCTCTCTCCCTGCCGCGTACTGCGCAGCATGCACACCAGCTCCTCCTGGCCCACGCCCGTGATGTCCACGCCATTGACCTACGCACACAAAAGCCACATTTCAGCACCTGAGCATCGCCACATCAGGGTTCGCTTTTTTCGGAAAAAGATTACGAGAGAAAAGCGTAAGGTAATCTGTGTTACCGTATTGTAGTGGCTCGTTGTCCTTTCCTATTTATTGATTCAATTTTTTTATTCATTATTTATTTATTTATTTATTTATTTATTTATTAATTATTTTTTTATGTTCAAAATCAAGGAGCCACTCATGCTCCGTGGGTTTTGTGGATAATTACGCAGGCTCAAGAAGTTTCCTCCATTCCAGAGAAGTGCTGTTTCCAATTGTTTGTTGTGTCCATAACTTAAAACGCAAGAACAAAAAGACGATGGCTCTCGGTGCTTCTCTCGTGCTGAAAAACAATCTAGGATCAGATCATTAAAAGGGTTTTCCATCCCTGTACCTCGAGTATACGGTCCCCCGACTGCAGGCGTCCATCTTTGACAGCAGCTCCACGTGGCAGGATGTTCTTCACCAGAATGGGACCAGGACCGTGGACGGAGGAGTCTCTGGTTACAACTGTGAAGCCAAGGCCCTCGGAGCCTAGACACAGAAACACACAGGCACAGATTCTAGAAAACACATGAAAGGTAAATTGAGAGATGCAAGAAATGCAGTGAGATTTATACTGTATGTGTACAGCTGCTCACCACCTGCTATGTTTATCTTCCACCAACTCTGAGAGCAAAAATCCCCCCTCACTCACTCTCTCTCTCTCACACACACGCACCAAAAACCACTTTTGAAATCCTCAGCAGTGTTGTTGACTCAGCTCCTGACTACATTCTCAAAATGTGAACATTTAAACCCCAAAGGTATTCATATGCCACCCTATAAGTGTGTGTGTGTGTGTGTGTGTGTGTGTGTGTGTGTGTGTGTGTGTGTGTGTGTGTGTGTGTATATTTAAACCCTTTAGCTATAGCAACTGCTACAGTATCTGCAGGTGTGAAGGTTTTAAAAATGGGTTCAAGCACAGGGCAGAGAGGACGACAAGAAACCAAGGGAGAGACGGGGAAAAGGCCGAAGAGAAATGTGCACAACTCGGCGGAAAGGAGGAGCGAATGTGCTGGAAAGAGAAGCGATGAAGATTAAAATAGTAATCAGTGAAAAACAGGCCCACATTATGTGTGCGGAGGCATTCACGGACATGCACACGTGTACAAAAAGGCCACACGCAGACAGCCAGAGAGCGCTTGTGTGTTTTATAGACCTCATTTAATCTGGTCTCTTTAGCAGAGCCGAGTCAGCAGTTTGGTCCGGTATGAATTCATATCAGCAGAAATGAACAGATCAATAAAGACTTAATAGACCCTGAAGAGAGGGAATCAGGAAGATGGAGAGAGGAAGGATGAGAGAG
>JAFBJT010111638.1:58827-121717 GCA_016785325.1 Chascanopsetta lugubris
GTGTGTGTGTGTGTGTGTGTGTGTGTGTGTGTGTGTGTGTATGTGTGTGTGTGTGTGTGTGTGTGTGTGTGTGTGGATATTTAAACCCTTTAGCTATAGCAACTGCTACAGTATCTGCAGGTGTGAAGGTTTTAAAAATGGGTTCAAGCACAGGGCAGAGAGGACGACAAGAAACCAAGGGAGAGACGGGGAAAAGGCCGAAGAGAAATGTGCGCAACTCGGCGGAAAGGAGGAGCGAATGTGCTGGAAAGAGAAGCGATGAAGATTAAAATAGTAATCAGTGAAAAACAGGCCCACATTATGTGTGCGGAGGCATTCACGGACATGCACACGTGTACAAAAAGGCCACACGCAGACAGCCAGAGAGCGCTTGTGTGTTTTATAGACCTCATTTAATCTGGTCTCTTTAGCAGAGCCGAGTCAGCAGTTTGGTCCGGTATGAATTCATATCAGCAGAAATGAACAGATCAATAAAGACTTAATAGACCCTGAAGAGAGGGAATCAGGAAGATGGAGAGAGGAAGGATGAGAGGGAGGAGCGTTAGCCAGAGAACAGGGAGAGGAAGATTTATAGAAATAAGCACATTGCTGGGCCCAACAGCCCGAGACATAAAGCGGCTCCATGATACACGTTCGGAGCATAACGAAGGGAAACAACGGGAGTGAACACTCGACATTTGGAAAATGAAAGAATTAATGTCAAAGGAGAAACAAACTATTTGAGTGGAACAAATAGAATATATAGAGATAAAAAAAAAGGAACAGATGTGACTGCATAAACTTTGCTGGCTCAACCTGAAGTTATAAGACTAAAGCGAACACACTTTATATGGTTTTGTCAGTGTGACCGAACTGAAATGTGAAAAGAAAAGTCAGTATTTGCACAAAGAGAAGTTGTGAACTCAAGTATGAGAACATTTTGCAATACGGTTGTTCCTGTTCTTGTAAACCTAAGATAAGTAGGATTAAATGCAACTGTGCTGAGACATTTTTGACTTATCTGGTGATTTAAAGGTGCAGTGTGTAAGATTCCGGTCATTTTTTTGTAACCTTTATCTATATGAATAGAATTACAAAACACAGACATTTTTTATGAACGTATCATCACCTCAACGTTTGACTTGCTTTTGACATTATCCCTAAAATAGCCCCATCATTTACTTTCACTTCAGGAGGGGCTCCTCCTTATGGGGGCAGCCATGTTTTTACAATAGCACAGATTCGACATGCCGAGCATCTATCGAGCTGGAATGACGACCCAGTGCTACCATTGGTCCTCCAGCATGCTCGGATGGATACAAAATCCACAGGCGTCATCACAAAGTGTAGATATCACCGAATATTACACAATGCACCTTTAAGAAGTTTGTGATTCGTGTACCACATTCACCCTTCATCTCGTCTGCTCCACACCTGTATCGTCTTGGGACCATAAAAGTGAAGCGTTTCATTTTGTGCAGTTTGCACAAAAGACTATTCTGGCTCAGACTGTCCCTTTATGTTCATGTTACCTGGATTCAACATCACAAGCCGTCACCATGTGTGTTGACTTTAAGTGGTACTCCGGCTATAGATGGACATACACTCCCACCATGTTTCACCTCTGACATTACATTCAAGTTAGGAGTGGCTTCTATTCTGATCATGTATGATAATACATGGGCAGACAAGGCACAGTGGTGAACCTGGTTGTAATGTGGGAGTGAGTGTTTGGACATTGGCACTTGCGAAGTATGTCCAACAGACAACCAATGGCATCTGTGATTCTTCACCGTTGATTGCGATGATGGCACAGCATTTCTCCAGAGAAAGGTTCTGTGCGTATTTGCCCCGAGTTGTAAATGAAGTGGTGAACAGCTCTTTGGGCAGCTGCTGTGGATTTAGCTCAATTTCGTTCTTAACGTCTCCTTCGGCCAAAGACACAGTCCACTCACAACTGATAACTAAACAAGTAAATAGTGACAGGGAAGGTTACTTGAAAAAATCACCTGTTACTTTACAAGGTGAATGCCATTGACAATCACAGATACCTACAGAGAAATGGAACTCATTAGAGCACTCTTGCGATACTAACATTGAAAACACCTTTAGCGACTGCATTTTTTCTTTTCTATATCTTCAGGACGCAAGACGGGCAATGCGCCATCTGTAAACATCTTTAACATCTGTTCACAGCTCTGAACTAGCGCTTTTACTCTCCACCACGTGGCCGTCATCTCCCTCAGGAACAGGGCTGAAGCTCCTCCCCGGAGGTTTCTGCTCGGTGTCACCGCTGCCAGAGCCGACTGTGTTTACCTCACTGGTACTTCATTAACTAAGGTTCCTCGCCACTGATGGACTCGTATTACTGGAGAACAACTTGCATTTTATGATGTTGTTTTCCCTTTCACCCACAGAGTCACAGTAATGCAGTTACTTCCATCAGCATAACGCTGAACCTTCTGTTGTTTCACTGAGCTGCGGCCCACATCAGTACGTACTCCACAAGAACAGAGAACTTTGTTCTTGCAGCTTGTTCTTGACACATCATCAGGGCAGAACTTTGTTCTTATTCTTGTGTCAGACAGCCGTTATGTGATTGGTCAGAAATGTGTTCTTGTGAAGTATGTTAGGTCCTGGCCAGAGAGAATTGTCTTCTTGTTCTTGCAGCCCAAGGAGTAAGAACAAAGTTCTCTGTTTTGACAAAACGTGAGCAAATACCTGTGTATTTAAATTTAGAAGCAAAAGTTATTTGACTTTTTACAACAAAAGGTATCTCCCTACACTGCTTTCAAGATGGTTAAAAAAAAGGAGTCACTTTCTGAAACTCTGTCGGGGCAGTGGAGAAGCGAGGCCGTGAATCCAGGTTCACCCACCTTTCTTTAAGTCGATCCTCAGCCTGCGCCCTCCTCTTTTATTGGCCACCAAGCTCGAGAGGCCAGGACTTTTCTTCAGTAGAGGGCTCTCACTCATCCCCTTGGAGGTCTAGGTGGAAAAAAAGTGGAGACATTTTTAGACAGATAAAATGCACAAAGTCATGCTATTTTGCGCATAGCATGAACACATGAATATATATATATATATAAAATTGTATTTTTCTCTCCAAATATGAAATGTACAAGAGAAAGTTACTGCTTTTGTATAAACATAATTGAGACACAAATTCTTATAGTGAACAGGGAGTATCAAACAAATTCGAGAAGCAAAATCATATGCAGCCCTGCCTTTGTGTCAAAATCAGTGGAAAAACACCTGCAGTGGGGAAAAAAATCGCGCAATATGACTTTTTTTCTAGAATAAAACGAGAGGATAATTAGCTGTTGCTAAGTAACTTGTCTCTATGCCAGCTGTTTCTCAAATGTCAGTGGTGTCACCATGGTGATACTGACGCCACAATTACACACGTTTGAATGAAAAAGAGATTTTTTTATGAGCAAAGCAATTGCAGACAAGTGTAGGAAACATAGATGATGGTTGATTTGTGTTTTAGTTTTTTTTTTTTTTTACACTGATTTGACATCCTGTTTATTAATGCAAATACACGTGAGAGAGATTTTGGAGCAGAACAACCTACAGCGGCTGCAGCATCCAGAGAGGCAGCCTCCTCTGCCAGTCGTGTGGCCGGACTCTCTGGGGGCTTAAACACAGGTTTGGCTTTGACAGGCGGAGGTGGCTCTTTGGTTTTGGTGATACGAGGGCTGTGGTCGGCGGGAGCGCCACTGCTGCCAAACAGGTGTCCAATCAGACTTCTTTCAAAGCGCTCTCTGTTGGAGGAGGGAACCACTTCCAGACGGACGACAGGAGATCGCATAGCCTGACGGAAGACTTCCTGGGCTCTGGGAGGACAGGGGGCGGGGTGGGTGAGTGGGTGGTGGAAAAAGAGAAGTAGAAGAAAAGGATAAGGAGAAGTGTTGTTTAACAAGTGGGTGTCGTTTGACATTTTATATGAGTTTTATTTACTCATTTAATACCAACACTAATCATACATTAATCACATTAACAAACTCTGCACATACAAAATATAGTTATCAATCTCTGTCATGCAAAGTCATTAACGATGGATCTATAACTCCATTAGAAGAAAAATAGTAATTAAAGATACAGCTATACATCAGATTGCAAATGACACATTAAAAGAGTTCCAGTGAATATCTAATGATTATAAATGGGCTGTTAAAAATTCCAAAATTGCAGCAGATCAGAGCCTATTTTAGGCCGTTGCTGAATATCTTTACTAATTTGATATTAAATGATTGTCAGTTGTAAGACAGATGGCTGCAACCAACAATTGTTTCATTAATTGTTTTCAATTAATTTGTCTAGTCTCTTTAATGTCAGAATTAATAAAAATAATACTCATTAGAAGTCATCCGACTCATGGAATGAACTCATCTGTGCATATTCATTTATCGAACAAGTCATGGAGACGCCATATTCCCATTTAGAAAGAATTCAGAACCATATTTGCTTTTTACAGGAAGAAAGTCACATGCTACTCCGACCAATCCAAACAAACTCAAAGGAGGTAGGAGGGAGATGAGCCATGACACCTGTGTAGCTGGCCATTTTACACCTGTGATCTAGAAGAAAGATAATTTCTCAGACAATGACTTTCTATGAGATTATGCTAAGTGAGTTAGAGGGGCCATTGTGTCAGGAGCAATGGCCGTTCAGCATCATTCACCTCAGATTACCGACAAAGGAAATCCAGTTAGTTAAAATTATATTGGATTACACCACACTGTGTATCCCCTTGTTTATTATTACATGTAATGATTGTAACGTTTGCGTAGCTAGAGACTATGTTAGGAAAATTCATTTTAATAGATCTGATATGAAATAACATTACTTGACTGAGGTTGACATTACTTCAAGGAGACAAAAAGCAAATGTATTGTGTATTAAGTTGTCAAATAGTACCTCGCAAACCCCTTAAACTAAGTTTCTATCTGCATGTATATAGTATGTTTATGTATACATGAAAAACCAGAGGCTTGGAAATGTCTGTCATCAGACTGTCACCTAAAGATAAATGTGGCCAAATGTTGTAATAATAATAATAGATCATTTTTGTAGTTGAAAATAAAAATGTAATTCTTATCTTCAACTAAATCTGTCATCAGACAGTCACCTAAAAATGATTACTGACCCAAGGAAATAAAAATAAGAATTACAATAACAATAAAACAAGATATCAATAATAATAATAACAATAATAACACTAATGACAATAATAATAACAAAATAATAAATTCTTTTTGTTGGTTTTCTGTATAAATAACTGAATTGAAATCACTATGATCGTGTTCTTTTTGTCAGTTCCTGTACATTGTAAAAGTTACATGTTGTTGTTTGACACACTAAGTAGTCAGGGCAGAGTGCTAATGGCACAGCTGTCTGGATCACACACAAGTGAATTTTCATTGTGTTAAGACCAAAGTACAGCACAAAGACACAAGATCTGACAAGAATATGTATTTGATTATGTGTGCGAGCAATGGAACCATTGTGCACTGATTATATCATTGTTGTTTTGGGCTGGATGACATAAGCAGGCGCATTTATACGACAAAATGTTCTCATCTCGTCTGCTTTGACAATACAGCTGCCAATCTAGGACAATGGCAGCATGTCCATGTGTTTGTGTGTAACAGGGGTCAAGGGACCATCAGTGACCTTCTTTTCCATATTGCTTGGCTCATGTGGGATATGGAGTAATACACCTGTCACATCATGACAATACAAATGTGTGTGTGTGTGTGTGTGTGTGTGTGTGTGTGTGTGTGTGTGTGTTAACTGGTCAACTGGTGTGTATAAAATCATGGAATATACACCTGTTTTTGAACAATAGGTGCAAACCCCTCTGGTGATAATCCCTTTTGCCTACGGTAGAAAATAAAAACACCTCACACAATCTCATTACCACACGGAATACAGGACAAGGACTGTGGTAAAGACATTATAATGTGTGGTGATGATTATAACATCCATAGAAGTCCTTGTGCTCGGTGCGGATTGATTTTACAAGTGTGTCTTTTATCATTTTGATGCTCCGCAATCACATTACATCCCCTAACACTCTCCTCTTGTTATGTGTTGTTTCAGGTGCTTCAGCGCAACCGTGCGCAAACAGCGGTGAGAGACATCTGGTCTCGAACGAATCTTCCACTAATCTTTCCTCTGAGGTATGAGATTTAGCACTCAGAGGTATAAAGACAGGCTCTTACAGACAAACAAGCTGATGATTATGGGAGCGATGATCTCAAAACATCTGCCTCGAGCTTTTCTTGCCACGTCACGGCGATGGCTGACGATGGAAAGGTACAATAACAACACAGACAAAGGGAAACCACACCTGACATCAACTGGATTTTGGTGTGAAATCAACTCCTCGGAAAAATACACATGAATGGACAAGCACAGATGCAATTTTAACCATCACTTAACTCGTTGCTTTAATTTACGACCCTCTTGAGTCATTAAGGACAAAAATGTCTGCTTCCAAAAACGCTATAAAACTTTTACCTTTCTAGGAAGAAAAAAACCCACAAAAAAATTATATTTTCCATAAAACAAATGTAAAGTGGATGGGGGATTGGTTATAAATCAGTCATGGGTCTGACAAAGTTTACGCAAAACAGTGACTTTATGGCATTTATAGTTTTTGTGTAGCATTAGATTTAAAATTAACGACCCTCTTAAGTCACAAGAAGACAAAGATGTCCGGTTGACTATAGATGATAGCCTAAATGAAAGCCAGATAGAAGTGATATCTACTCATTTGAACAAAAATGTCCATAGTGATGCATGAGGGATAAAGGTTTATAACATGATCTCAATATAAATACATAAATAAATAAATAAATAAATAGATAACTAGCATAGCCATAGTTTTTTCATACTGATGCAGTCAAGGAACTGTATTCACAGGGCTGGCTTCTCCTAATTCTGTTCAGCATTAATAGGTATTTATGGTGTCTTGTGATGTAAATGTCTCTCCAGCAGCCACACATTTTTTCTGCGTGTGTCTGAGTTTGAATTGAATGTATCATTGGGGATTACGTTGACCTTTCTGGCAGAGCACACACTCACTGGCTGAAAGTCTTGTCCATGAGGTCGGTGTTGTTGATCTTGACAATGCACTCGTCCTCCTGAAACAAGCCCTCCTTTCTGGAGCGGCTGTCCTCCTCCACACCACGAATGAACAGACCCAGAGACCTGAAGGGCAGAGAGGAGAGAAAATGAGCTTCGAGCCGGAGCCGGAGTCATGAGTAAAGCTTGTGCCAGATGACCGATTGTCCAAATAGTTTATTTAGGTATATCATATATAACGTTGGTCAATTCCCACTGCCGCATTCTTATGTGCTCATACAATCCATAAAATAAGCCATGCAATCAATTTTTTTAAAGGTGCAGTGTGTAAGATTTGGTGACATCTAGAGGTGAAGTTGCATGTTGTACCCATCACCTCACCTTTCTGAGCATGCAGGAGAACCTATGGTAGACTTCAGTTGTCATTAAAACTCAAAAGATGTTTAGTACATCCACTTTTACTACTGTAAAAACATGGCGGCCATCGTAGAGAGGACCCCCTCCTCATGTACATAAACGTTAATGGGCCCATTTAAGGGTAAAGGGGGAAAAAATGAAACATTCAAATGATTATAAATTCATGAAAATGTCAGTATGTAATTGTTTTGTAATATTTGATGAAAAAAATTACCAAAATATCATACACTGCACCTTTAACTTATAAGGACATGTACATATATAAGGCACATTTGAAGACTGATGGTAAAATATAGAGACAGAAAAACAAGTTGAGTTAAAAAGTTTAAAGTAGTGGAAAGAAATGTAGGAGGGATTTGGGAAACAGGAAGGATGGGACACAGGGAAAAAAATGTAAAGGAGAAAAATAATTAGAGGAGAAGAGAGGAAATGGGACTGGGACAGAGGGGGAGAGGAATTTCAAGAGGAGATTGGCGGGGTCAGGTGAGTCATGAGAAAATACATAAAAATTCATCCTGCTTTCCTTTAGGAAATCCCCCTCCACTGTTTGACAGGAACACGCCCAAATAAAGGCCCTGCATAGTTGTGCAAATGTCCTTCATTTTTCCATTGTGTGCATGTGTGTGTGTGTGTGTGTGGGGGGGGGGGTGAAGGGTCAGAACAAGGACTTGTTACAGATGGATATATGTCGCTTGCTTGCATTAACCTGTGTGACTGAGTGTGTTGAAGCAGTATTATTATAGTTTTAAAGAATAAAAAATGTTAGTTTTCAATGAATGACAATCTGTAAAAGGTGCAGTGTGTTCGATTTGGTGACATCTAGAGGTGAAGTTGCATGTTGCATCCATCACCTCACCTGCACCCTTCTGAACATGCAGGAGAACCATCAGTTGTCATTAAACCTCAAAAGGTGAAATACTGTAAAAACTGGTGGCCCCCGTAGAGAGCCCCCCCCTCTATATAATCATGAAATCATGAAAATGTCAGCTTGTAATTGTTTTGTTATATTTTTAGAAGTGACAAATCTTACACACTGCTCCTTTAACCCGTGTGACTGAGTGTGTTGAAACTGTATTATAGTTTCAAAGAATAAACTACGTTGGTTTTCTGTGGATTTCAATTTGTTAATTACCAGGACTGAAATATATTGTAACTGAATGAAGTATCTCTGTTTTCTCACACAAAGACACAAAGACACAAAGACACACACACACACACACACACACACACACACACACACACACACACACACACACACACACACACACACACACACACACACTGATTGAGAGAGGTGATATTGATCATCACCATCCACATGTAATGAAACACAAATCAGCAGTCTTTTGTTGTCCTGGAGACAAAGACATCCCATCGGCAGAAAATAAAACATCTAAATGAGTAACTTTCTGAGAAGGGGAACACTTCAGCCCTTGAAGAGACAAAAACGCTGATCGGTGGAGGCTTCCAGTTTATAACTTCAATCTCTACGCCGTGAACGCACTGAGCCTAAAACCATAAAATGCACTATGAAAATGATTTTCCACATTGTGGATCCTCTGAGTTCATCTGTGACTACAGAAAGCTCGAGACACACTGGCCTTGAGCTGACCCAGCACAGAATCGGACACACGCGCATGCACGCACACACACACACACACACACACACACACACACACACACACACACACACACACACACACACACACACACACACACACACACACACACAATGAAAAGTTTATGGCGTAACCAAGTAACTCAGTAAAATTGATAATAGTTGCTTTGTTTGGATTGAGGATCTTATATATTTATTATTTATTTATAAGTAGTTTTCAGAGGTGGCTGTGTGAAATAGACAGAATTATAAATACAGACATTCTGAAAAATAAATGAACTCATATCAAAACATTACAACTTGTTTAGCCAAAGCATTCCATGTAGAATTGTTGCACCACTGGCTGACCTTATATTGATGCATCTTCTGTTGCAAAGCTAATGTACTCTATGCGCTCTATGTGTTTACTGTCATTTCTTTATTCCAACTGTCACATAGTCACTGTAAGATGCCATGTACATTCAATTTCACATCCAAGCCACTGAAAAAGGGAAATGTTAATTTTCTTGGGGTTTTTTTGGTAAGTAACATCCTGTAATGTTGCTGATCTACAAACAAAGATTACAAAGAGTGTAATGTCTTGTGTCACAACTCACCGTCCACTGAGCGATGAGCAGTAGGGAACCACATGGATGCCCAAAGGACTGTCCTCTCCCAGAATCTCCACTGTTCTGGTCAGACTACAGAGACACACAAAAACAGCAAGAACAATCTGATCAGCGGGAAACAACAACACACAGAATACCAGTGAAACCTGCTACAAGGTCTGAAACGCGACAAGATATCCAGGATCAAATGACTGTCGATGTTGGACATGAGTTGAGAAAAGGGATGCATACGATGAATAAGCTTCAAAATGATAAAAAGGATTCAAATGTGAAAAGTGACATGCAAGAAATTGTCAACAATGGCATGTGCACCTCTGCACCTGGTCTTACTGAGTCTGCACCCTCATGTCATAGTTTAAAGGAGCAGTGTGACAGATTTTTGTCATTTATGTCTCTTCTAAAAATATTACAAAACAATTACATACTGACATTTTCATGATTTATAATGATGTAAATGTTTTTTTTTTCCCCCATTACCCTTACATGAGCCCAGTAATGTATATTTACATGAGAGGTCCTCTCTATGGAGGCTGCCATGTCTTTACAGTTGTAAAAGTGGATGTACTACACATCTTTTGAGTTATAATGAAAACTGAAGGGTGAGGTGATGGATACAAAATGAAACTTCACCTCTGTAGGTCACCAAATCGTATACACTGCACCTTCAACTGATGCACCAAGCTGCCTTGTACCTCAGTCGAAGCTCCAGCTACTGCCAGCTACCCTTGGGGCCCTGCTGGCAGTGCTATGGTGCCTCTCCCACCCCAGAGAGGGCGAGCTGGGGTCAAGAAAACGAGAGGCAGAGAACACAGGTGGATGCGGCGCAAGATGAGGGATAAGAGGACCGAGTGGAAAGTTTCACTGTTAGCAATGGAGCTTTTGACAGGGACCAAAGGTTTTTTAGGTCAAGCTGAGTTTAGGCCTTTGCGGGATTTCACGGGCTGATACAATGGACCAAAGCTAGTATCTGGTACAGTGCATGTAAACACCTGCAGAGAAACCAAAACAGAGCTGCTGAGACATAATGCAACACTGTAAAGGGGAAGAGAGCGATGAGGGTGATGTTGTGAGGAAGGCAAGGGCTTAAAGGAAGCCTGAGCCCTTCATCTCTGATGTCAATGATGTCATTTTCATGATCTCTTACTTATAAAGTCTTACAATTCTTAACAATTGCCAGTAAATGCTTTTAGAACAGTTTGAAATGATCAACTACTCAGGGACAAATCTGAGATGCAATGTGTCTAATAGGGCACAAAATGACACACTTGTGCCTGCATCATAGAAAATGAAGACAATAATTAGGGAGATAAGAATGGGAGGTATGGAACCAAAAGGCTTGTTTCACACGTCCTTTTTTCTAAATATGTGTCTGCTAAGGTTAGGTCTGCAAACTACCATCTCTGATGGATTTGCATTGTTTCCATGGACACATTCATTGAGCTAAAAAAAAATACTTTCTTGTAAATGGCTTCATCCATATTTGTGCACCCAGCCCTTAGAGATTGGACTCCAAACACTCTATTTAAAGTCAATAAGACTACAGATGGGTGTGTGTGTGTGTGTGTGTGTGTGTGTGTGTGCGCGTCAAAACTTTCTCTGTGCCATCCATCTCTATGGGTTTCTTCCTCTTTGAATCTCTCCGAGTGAGAGTCTGCTTTGCATTCTGTCTGTGTTTTAATGTGAGTCTTTGTTTGTTTGATTAGTTTATCTATCAGAGCACAGCCATTAATCCTCCTCTGACCTTCTCTCCACTCCCAGTTTGTGTGTGTGTGTTTCTAAGTGAGTTTGCCTGAACTTAGTTTTGCGCTCTTTAGTCTCTCTCTCTCTCTCTCTCTCTCTCTCTCCCCCCCCTTCCATTTTTTCTCACTCCCCATTCTCTCTGCAGACCATCTATCCCTGAACATCCATGAACTGATAGCAGTAGAGATGCTGATAAACTCCACAGAGGGTGGTTGATGATGGTGGGTGGCAACAGGGGAGAGATGCAAAGTGAAAAAACAGTGTCTCCTTCTCTATTAGTCTCTGTCACGTTCTCTCTCGCGCACACACACACTCACACATACAGTGGGCTGATGCTCTCATTTGTATGTGTATTTTTTGGGGTTCAGACTGAGTTCATTTTACCAATTTGCATAATTACAGAAATTTGATTCTAAAATAAATGCGTCAAATTTAACTGTGGCCTGTGGAGAGCCATTCAGTGTTTTCTTTTTCAAAATAGTATTTGTCTAATCCTTAAATGAGTCCATGAATGTATATTTACAAGGGGTAGCAGGTCCTCTCTACGGGGGTCCCCATGTTTTTACAGTGGCCTAGAGTGCACGTGCTAAACATCTTTTGAGTTTGAATGACAACTGAAGTCTACCATAGGTTCCCCTGCATGCTCAGAGGGGTGAGGGTGAGGTGATGGATACAACATGCAACTTCAGCATAAGATGTCATCAAATCTTACCCACTGCACCTTTAAAACTCTCATGATTATGGACTTTGATCACCTTGAATCTGCCTTTGTTTATGAGTAAGATTCACACACACTTAAAAAGTCTTTGGCATAATGATAAGACAGATTAGCAGATCAAACTCAATAACATACATCTTCTGTATATTTGGCATTTACTAAATTTCGTGACAATCCTCGATTAAATATTTAAATTCAAATCTTCAGAGGCTGTGATCCTCAGATCAACCCATGAGGAAAATGGGAAGAATAAAGACAAGAAGAGAAGTGGAAGAAAACTAAGACAAAAAAAGTGGAACCCGGAGGATAAGCTCGGAAACTGGAGAGAACTAGAGGCAAGTTAGAGCAGAGATGAAGGGAGGTGGAGTCAGTGCATTCATTAAAGGAGGTTAATGAATAAATAGAATTAATAGGAGAGCAAAAAATAACATTCACTCCTCCCTCTTTCCCAGCTCACGTCTGAGGCTCCGATCTCGACCACGCCCACCAGAAAACACACACACACACACACACGCGCACACACACACACACACACACACACACAGGAAAGCATTCGAGATCCATTTGCATTTGGTTTTTACATTTTATGCGAGAGGCGTCTGACAGGCTGCATCAATGAAAAAAAATGAAGTGGGGGCGAGAGAGGAAATGGGGGAGACTTGAGAAACGAGCGCGGTGTGAGAGAACAAGGGACGGAGACAAAGAAAAAGGGGCCAAACCCACGGAGAGTGAGAGAGAGGGAGTAGCAGCGAGATGAAGAGAGCAGGTGTTCTTTTTATCCACCTGCCACTTCACTGATCCTCACTCTGAAGGACAGAAACAGAGGAGACGTAACAAAAGAGCAGGATACGCACTACCTTCCTCTCGGTGCATCTCACCCTCTCATCCTTCCTTTTTATTTATCATCTGCCTTTCTCTCCCTTTATTTCCTTCTAAGCTGATCTTCAAAGGGAAGAGCACCAGTGATTAGGGGAGAGAAGGAAGGCGAACCAGTCAAATGCACAGTACAGCGTGAGATCAATTATGAGCAAATTCGGAAATACAGCTTTTCACATACGGAAATAAGGCTCACTATGCATAACCTATTCATTACAGGCCATCGATGTTGAAGCAAGCATAGATGTAAATGTATTTGACTAATGTATCCACATTTATTGTTAAAACAAGAACAATAATCCTTCTATACTCATTTTTTCCTATATTGCATCGCTGTCTGCACCATTGCACTGTCTGCACTATTTTGTTGTTGTCTTGGTGTTGTTGCACTACTTTGTTGTTGTTGTGTTTATGTATTGTGACGTGCCCTGGGTGAAAAAGAAAAAAAACTACAGTGATGAATCTGCCATTACAAATTCCAGGTATGTGGAAACGCATTATTGGCCAATAAAGCTGATTCTGGTAAGTAATACTTCAGTGAAATAGAGTTCTATTTTTGGGAATGATCGTGGTAGTGTGAGAATAGTAAAAATGACTTTATAACTTGCTTTGAACTACATAAACAGTAGCATAATGTGTGTGTGTGTGGGGGGGGCGGGGTGAATGTGACAGAAATCTTTTCATTTCATCTTCATTTAAAATGGTTTAATATTGTGATGTCTGTATATGGTCATGCCAGCAACTCTCTCAGACTAACATAGGCTTCCATTGATGAATAACATGATGCATGCCAGGAGTGAGCTTGTCCATTACTAACACTACATAAAACGTATCTAGTTCTTATCAACACTGATGTCTGAAAAGTACAGTGTGTAGGATTTTGGTCATTTTTCTCACTTCTAAAAATATTATTACACAATTACAAACTGACATTTTCATGAATTTATAATCATTAATTTCCCCCCCATAACCATTAAATTAGCTATTTAATGTATACTTACACCAGGAGCATCTCAACAAGGGCCGCCATGTTTTTACAGTAGCCCAGAGGAGTTTTAACAACAACTGAGGGCTACCACTGGTTCTCCAGTATGGTCAGAAGGGTGAGGGTGAGGTGATGGATACAACATGCAACTTCACCTCTAGATGTCACCAAATCTTACACACTGCACCTTTAATGCTCAGGCCTCAGCCAGTGACGTTGTGCTCTCAAATCAAAACACACAACACGAAACATACGTCTGCTGTACTTGAGGTACACATGTCGAGCACCGGTGCTGAAAAACCTGTGTGAATACATAATGTAGCTTCTAAAATCATTTTATTTTATCTAAGCCTTATTACTTATCACCTTCTTAGTCATATATGTGTGATATGTTCGCATGTTCTCAGTGATAATAAAAGCAACCTTGATCTGTCAGTGCCAGAGTCTCTAAAAAAATCTTCACATTTCCCAGCATGCAACTAAGGCAACAACAGTTACCATGGTGTGTTAATGGCAGTGAGCAATTACGGTGCACTTAAATAAGACTCTTAAGAGTCTCTGGCCCAAATGACTTCCCTGCATGTAACATAATCAGTGCTTCCACATACTGTATGTGAAGCTGAACCCAAAAGGCTATATGTGCAGAATATTAAGTCTTCTGTGGTATGTTTTCAGTTGTTGCTTTTACAATTTGTTCGTAGTGAAACATGCGAGAAAACATCAGAATTTATAGGTGCACTTGACAACTTCTTTCTTGAAAATTATTTTGGACGCAAGTCAATGACACACCTCACACCTCGCCACTACCGTGTGGACGGAACGCATATACTACAAAAAAACGTTGGCGGATTCACCAAAACACTTATTTACTTGTATTTTCTATATAGCGCCACATCACAAAAGAAGTCATTTACGGTATAGAACTGGTCTATACTGTGTTCTTTTATTAAACAAACTAAAAAGCCTCATTTTAATCTTCTTATTTACAGGACGGCATGCCATTACTGTCTCTAAACGGTTGCACTTTTACGATTCTCCTCTGCTCTCTCTGAATTGCGCACGTCAGAGTTCCACCCCAATGCACGCACACCTACAGACACGAGCACGCGCACACGGGTCAAGCACACACCAACTACATTTGCCACTGGTGCTGTAATAAAAAGCGTTTCTGGAGAGACACCTAATCTTTATTTGATTAAGATGAAAAAACAGTAAGGAGGAAAAATGAAAACAGTGAAAGACAAAGAAAGAGGTTTGTCTAATATACAAACATTATAATCACAACAGGGATCCTTGATTGGGGCATTCTCCAAATGCCATCTCACTGATGATGAAATCATGAACCATGGAAACTTCCTCTCACAAGCAGTGCATCCACTGAAACCTATTTACCTTTTCACCTCGGAGCTTTTAAAACACCTGCGATACAGTGCCTCATTTCACAAAGGACTATAATGCACTGGCAATACTATTTCATTAAACCAATTTACAGTAAATCTCTTTCCCTGTATAAAAAGGACATTTTGATTCAGAGGTAATGAGTTTTTGCACTGAGCATGCTGTGTGGTTAAAATCATGATGAGCCATTACTGTATTTATAGTTGTACCTACAAACTCATAGGCACCGACACAAAAACACACACATCCAATTCACAGAGGACCTGCACATAAACACACACAGCAGCAGAAGCTGGTACACACACTGACACACATGCACATTTACTAAACGTATGCTCTGCTCCAATATTTATAGCTGCATTCCTCGGCTCATTTTAGGACTTTTTCGCAATTTCAAGGATCGTTTCCCTGGCGACCACAAAAACCATTACATCACTTCTACATTACTCACCGCCGAGATGGTTCGCATGTGGGAGTGCGTGTACATAAAAAGACAGGCAGCAAAAAAGTTATGGAGGAGGGAAACAACTGAGTGCGTGTGAGCGTAACCTTACGATGACTTTCATTTTTACTTAAATAAAGTAATAACTATAACACCTCATGATGGAATCCAAATGTTTCACTTCAGTTACTTTGATCAGAATGTGTCTCTTCATTAATTCAGGTGAGAGTTTTTTAATCCCGCAAAATAAAGGTCTTAGTCCCTGTTCAGACCTGGTGTTAGAATCTGTCCCAGGAGACCCAATCACCTTTGAATCAAAATGTGTCCGAGCTGTGATTATGTGCAATAAACTATTCTTCTGCATTCATTTCTTTGTGTTTGTCAAGGTAATATGATGCTGTTTTAACCCAGGTTCATGGGTGGCTTGGATGATGATGTTTGTGTCTCCCGATTCTAGCACAGACAAAGTCATTAGCTAGCACTATTTAAATAAAGAAGAGGAGAGAGGGAGTCTGAAGGGATTTGATCTAATTATAATAGAGAAAAAAATTAAAGGTGCATTGGGAATTTCATTGACCACTTGTACTCGCTTATGCTGTATAAGCGAGTGACCTTATCTCTATCTTTGTTCTACAGTTTCTATGGTGAGGGGGAGAGAGGCTGAAACAGGAAAGTATTGTCCTTCCCACAAAGCTGCCCCTCTCGCCTCACTTTACAGGTTAACTACACATTATCTTTGTTTTTGTATTTATACATGTGGTCACACTGACCCGGCACTTCTAAGCCCATGATGAATATGCTTTCCACTATGAGAGGTGAATGTTGTCAGACAGCAAAGCAGCACTATGGTCAATGATGTAATAGCCACTTTCTCCAATGCACTGCTGGCCTATTTACGGGCTTGCTCCTGTGTTAGTCATGCTAATGCAAATATTGCTCCTGGTTTGGATGTGGAAGCTGATCCATGATGAGTGGGGCAGCACCGCCCAAACCTTCACACTATCTTAAAGGTGCAGTGTGTACGATTTCGGTCAATCTATGGAAGCCGCCACGTTTTTACTGTTGTATAAGTGGATGTACCCAACACTTTTTGAGTTTTAATGACAACTGAAGTCTTCTCCTGCATGCTCGGGAGCGTGAGGGTGAGGGTATGGATACAATGTGCAACTTCACCTCTAGACGTCACCAAATCGTACCCAATGCACCTTTAATCTGATTATCCATAAACGCTTCTACCTTATACTACATTTTTGTATGTTGTAACTGACTGTTGCCTCACATGCACATGCATACACACACGCGTATGCAGGTACACACACACACACACACCTAAAACAAGCAAACACAAACTAAGCTCGCGGGAGACAGCTAATTCAGCATGCCTACAGCTAAATCAAGCAGCATTAGTCAGTTTATGTAGAGTTATGTTTATGTGTGTTAGAAGTTGTGTCTCTGAATAAAACAGGACAGATGAAAGTCTATGTGTCTGTGTCTGTGTGTGTGTGTGTATGTGTGTGTGTGTGTGTGTGTGTGTGTGTGTGTGTGTGAGTGAGAGAGTGAGTGGGCGAGTGAGAGTGTGACCCTGACCCCGTTTTGAGTCTTTTGTAGTGCGCTAATGATGGCGCTTCTTTACACCAACTATTTCTGTGAGGGCCTTGATCTGCATTGGGGCAAAGCTTTAATGAAGGGAAAGTAGGGCAGAAACACACAAATAAACATCAATAAACATGAATGTGGACAAACATGCATATGGAAAAGTGCACAACACACAGAGTCCGAAGACAGAGGGAGAGAGGGAGAATAAGAAGCTGCAGCTTTTTGAGCTGATCTAATCAAACCTATTTCTGGAGTTTGTGAACAGACTGATTCAGCAAAACGTGTAAGAGACACACTTGAGTCCGTGTGATATATAAAAAAAACTGACCTGCTACCAATGGTGTGTTTGACATGAGCTCGGTCCATCCCTGCAGCCATGGGACCACCAACCTGCAGCGAGGACACAGGACAACTTTAGTTTAGTCAGTTAATGGTACTTGGAAAGTGGACTATAACTGAAACACATCCGGAAGCTCTAACAGCACTGTCGATCTGGAACAAAGTCATGAAAAAATCATCAAATTAACCAAGGTGGGAAAGGAATAGATCAGGGATATTGGGGGGATAAGTGAATGGATTTACTATTTAACAGTGTAGTTATGAAATGAGAGACTAGAACCTCCTTTGTACAAGAATGAGCTGGTATGCAGAGGTAACACAAGTAAACCCACTAAGACAGATGATTTACTCCTTTCCCATTGAGTGTTGAGGTGTTTACCTTTTGAGTTTTATAAAGGTGTCAAAAAACAGAAAGGCTAGTTTGCATTATTCTTCCAAAGAGTACACAACTGGTGATGAATGGCTTTACATGACGTGCAATGCGAGTGGTAACAAGGCTCGTGAAAAGATGTAGTGTCAGTGTCTAGACTGGCAAAATAAGAAGGTCAAGCAAGAAATCAAGGCGTTCACATTTCTATCATTTGGCCTGAGATGGAGTGTTATCAAATCCTCCCGAAACAAACGTATTTTACCCCGTTTCCTATAAGAAATCTTGAGCACAAAAATGGAAAGTGTGCAATTTAAAAGACGAGAGACTCCGTGAGGCAAATGGTTGAATAAACCTATGAAGTGAAGAGTGACAGCAATTGTAAATTGATGGATGGGTGACGTATGGATAGCGATTAATACTTAATGCCAAAACAACAGCCAGATCAAGCAGTGATCAGTAAGACTGTCAATGGATATGGCATCTCAGAGACTGAGAGTGGCTGTGAGATCGAGGGGTGTGAATGTGAGCCAGGGGAGCTGTAATAATGACTTCATACCATGAGAGTGACAGTAAGGTGAGGTGTATGAGGCCACGCCATGTTGACAACATAGCATGGTTTAGCTAGAGTCTCCAGCCAAGTATTTGTTTTTTTCTTGCATGGCATCATGCTACAAAAAAACATCAGTCTTTGTGTTCAAATGTTGTATAAAAAGTACTTTCTATACAATTTGAAATACTATCCATGTTATATTATTTTTTGTAATCATACCAATCATCTATAAGTATATGCCAAAATATGCAAATTGTATTGTATTTATGTATTTGTTTATTTTTACTATTGATTCATTTGTCAATACAGACCCTGTGGCCATATGTCACCCATTATACCCTCAGAACCTGAGGCCATATGTCACCCCAAATCATATTCAGGGATTTTTTGTGTTTACGTGGATCCTAACGTGTTCAACTCATCCTCTGAAAATTTATGACAAATGTATTCAAAACAGCAAAGTTACAGCCACAACTAAAAGAACTAAATTGCCACTTTGAATCAATACATTCTAAAAGGATGTGTTTATGATATCAAAACATTCGATTCACACAAATTCATTATGTATTACTAATGATAAAATATCAACATACCATTTATGTCATTTATCTGCATCTATCAGAACAGCATTACATGTGTGCTACATGTATTCAATCCAAATTAGTATGTGGATAACAGAGGCATCTAGTAAAATATCTTCATTCTAAATGTTTTTTTTTTAATCTAAATTTATATTTATTTATATAAATCTCCCATTTATTCCTATGGTTTAGGGTTAGGGTTTTAATTTCTCAGACTCTGTATGTAGTACAATTAAAACATGGTTCTAGGGTTAACAAAGATAAATATACGGATTGGCTTGATCATTTAATCAGTGTCGGGACTATATATTTATATTTCACTACACACATACATATCTGCCATGTTCATATGTGCACACCAGCAGAGTGCACGTGTTTCAGCATATGTGGACAAACAGGTCAATATGGCTCAATGTTAGCGGTAGCCACTAATGCACTCTAAACATGGCCTCTGACCTCTGACCTCCCACCCTGCTGCCATTTGACCGGCACCACCTGTCAGAGGAAGATGGGATGAGAGAGAAAGAGGAGGAACTGAGCAAGACGGATGAATAATGAAGACGGAACACTTTGGAAAGATGTGCGACCGAATAAAGAGAGGACGGAAAAAACCCCATCAAAGACAGCAGCTGAGGTGAACGATGGGAGGCGGTGACACTCAGCAGGAAATGACAGATACTACAGAGACATGTTTGGGGTTGGGTAGCCTGCAATTCAATTAGTCTGCTGTAGCTGTCCATGCTGTCATGTGAACCCAATCACCGGCAGGTAGTATTAATTATTCTTACTTCTTTGTCATCACATTAGCCACTCACACATTAACTGGAACATCTTCGGGGCTTAACGGTGAGTCTCATTTAATAAGTACTGTGTAAAAAAAATAGTCTCCTTTGTTACATACATGTGACAATTTAATTATCAAGGCCAGCGACGTATGTCACTTATCAAGGGGTCATTTAGAACAAGCCAATGAATTTGAACAAACAAAAGTGTCTCATTATTCATATTAAATTTGGAGTGCCCGGGGTCCTGTTCATAAAGGGCATTAGCATGCTCGTTTGGTGAACCAATCACAATTGGACATGCTCCGAGTGTTGGTGTGGAAGTACTCAAGACAATGAGAGCACATTAAGGATCCAATGACTCAGACCGCATTCAGAGTAGGTCGGGGATGACAATATCTGGGATACCTTTGTTTAGCTGTACATGCACACATGTGTAAAGTGATGTATATACTGTATGCTTGTGTACCGTTAGACAGCACTGCCATTAAGGTGATTATAAATTCAAGAAAATGTCAAAATGTAATTGTTTTGTAATATGTTAGAATGACCTCAATCTTACACACTGTACCTTTAAAGGGCAGCTATAAATTGTAGGACTAAATGTAATTACGACTCAACGTCAGAGTACAAACACTGTATATACATTTCCATACATGCAAAAATGTAAACACACTGAATATATTGCTACGCAAACAAAGTGGCATGTGTAATTAATGTGAGATTAATGTGGAGTTCATGGGCAATGTTCGCTTCATTCTCAGATGTTCATAGGCCTTTCAGCTCTCGCTGGCCACATGAAATGACAGGGCGGGCCAGATTTGGCCCACGGGCCACGAGTTTGACACATGTGGTCTATGCTGTGTACTCAGCAGAAAAGAAGAGTCCTACTCATCACCCGAAGTTCCAACTCTGCAGAAATTACAATTACAAATTATAATTTAAAGGAGTGATGCTTCATTAAAAAAAATGGAAATAGCTATACAAAGATTCATTAGAAATACATTGAGGACGACTGCAGGGAAAAAAGAATACATTAGTCGGCAGCTTAATCGATATATGTGAGCATTAGGGAGCATCCAAAACTGGAGGAGAAAGAGGTATCCATTTTAACTCAGTGATGGATAATCCTACCTTGAGTAAATACGCTTGTAATAAATGGATAGATCGCGTTTGGGGCTTTTGGTTCAATCTAATAATTGCTAAGAGCGCATAAAACAGGGAACTATTAGTGGCATTGCTTATTAGTGAATATCTAATCAGGCTAAGTGTTCACATAGAAACACTTAGAGACTGAGCATGATAAATTAATAGGAATGGGTGGTGTGTGTGCGTGTGTGTGTGTGTGTGTGTGTGTGTGTGTGTGTGTGAATACGGTCATCTATCTTGGATTATCTCTTTGCAAATGTGGATGATGGATTGAAATAACTGTGTTAAGAAAAATGTAAAAGTCTGAAAGCCAACAACACACATACAACATTGCACGTCAAACTTTATCTTTAACTTGATCACTATCACATCAAAATGGTCATAAATACCCTTTGCGTTCCTCATTTATTTGGTTTAAGACAGAGCAGTAATTATCTAATTTCCTTTTCTGAACAAAATTCCAGTATCTACAGATTTATTTTCGTCCATATTGTTGAGAAAAGAATAATGTATCATATTTGTACAAACATTTAATGGCGGGAAATTGGTTTTGCACCCTCATTTCTACATGCATCCCAAAGGTATGGAAAAAAAGGGTTCGGGTTAAGGTTAAACTATGAATGAACAAATTGCTTGATTAGCAGATTGTGCATTGATGTGCTTGTGGTAAGCAAGAAAAGAGTGAGAGAGGTAATAGTGAGAGATATCTGTGCCTCACTGAACTCATTTGCGTCCGGCATTTAAAAAAGGAAGAGCCACAGCAGTAAATCTTTCTACAGTGATATTAAATACAGAAAAGGGAACAGAGTCAGAGAAAAGACAGAGAGAAAAGAAAGACAGAATTACTGCAAGAGGAGTACTTTCTTCCCCTCATCGCTCTCTCCTAAAGGCCAAGTGACAATTTGAACAATTACCCGGCGCCATTACCTCTATCTGAACCTGGCTGGTTGAGAGGAGACAGACCTATGAGAAAGTGACTGGGCGTGTGCACGAGTGTAACACGTGTGTAAGTGTGTATGTGTGATAGTGCATCTAAGGGATAAAGAAAGGGGGTATAAAGAAGATAAAACTGAAATTATATCAGAAGGAGAGTGGGACACTTAAGGAGGTCTATATGATTTTGTTATTTTATTTTAGTGTCTATTTCATGTTATATCATTATCAGCCATTTGATTTGATTTTATTCTGGGATGGGTGATCTACTGTGAAGCACTTTGAAAAATGGAGTGGCTGCTTTCTTTTGAGGAATCAGTGGATTAAAATTGCATTTGCAGAGAATTACTTGGACAATGACCTTTCAATTCTCAGCCAAGATTAAAGTCCACATAATATGAAATAAACTGGTGTGACATGAACATAAAAATACTTTCCCTCCTTTCTGATTAAATGTGTGGGTTATGCATTGGTAAACAATAAAAATGTTAAAATGGGTTTTTGTTGTGAGGCGATAGTTTTCTTGACCAGTGGAAAAGGGGTGTAACTTTGGCACTTTGGCTTTTGGTACTGGGTGGACCTTTGATTTTAATTTTGATTTGACTTAAATATTTTTTATCTTAATTCAATTTAACTGCTTCTACTGTTCAACTGTATGGTTTTTAATTTATTGATTTGTAGATTTTTATTTTTGCTTTTATTTTACTTTATCATTTACATCTATTTCATGCTGCATGGGCACTGTGCATTGTATGTATTTTTCTGTACTGCAGTTTGGACCTGTATGGCTGTTAGTGCTTTATAAATAAAGTTGGATTGGATTGGATTGAAAATAGACTTAATTTCAGTCCGTTGAAAGCCATGCTGTGTAGATGTTACTCTTCTTTCCATCCCTTTGTCTCGTACAGACGGGTCCAATTTGGCTCGTAAAATGCCTTTTCAAAATACAAAAATTACAGAAAAGATGTCAACTGCAATTTAAAAATAAAACTATAAGTAGCAGCAAGCAATGTACTTGTAATTTATTTCACTAAAACAACGGGAAAAATGCTACGAAATGATGCTATCAATTTAGTGGTCCAGCCCATCTGAGATCAAATTGGGGCGTATGTGGCCCCTGGACTAAAATGAACCCCAGGTCTCGTACAAATGATATTCTTTTATTCTGATCAATGCTCTGACACTGAATGTGAAATAAGTGAGTGGGGAAATCCTAAGAGCCAGCATTAAGTGTAAAGTAAGACAGGAGCACAGCTGGCGTGGTTGAAGTTACATGTGTGCATGCTAACATGCAGGCACACCAACATTTCAACACCCAGACACACACAAAGTCTGGTGTGTAACTGACACCCAGTAGTATTTCATATTGACAGTCACATAAGTGATGGTATGTAATGAAAACAGAAGCTAGGATGGAAGGAGTGGAGGGTAAGCTCTGGACAACATGATCTACATTCCTAAGCGTCGACTTACATTTGACCAAAAAAGTGGATTAGTGGATTAATGCTTGCAGTTTAAATGGTTACTCATGGGGCTGCAACTGATTCTCATTCAAGGCGTTCAAGGTTCCAGTCAACTGGCAACATGACAATAGCTTTAAATAACTGAAAATGATATTATGTAGAAAAAGTGCACCAACAGTGGGATACAGTTTGCCTGCTAACATTTGCTTTCAAGGTGCAGTTATTTTTTTGTCACATCTATTGATAGAAACAAAAGGCAACCAAACACTGGCAAACTGACATTTTCATAATCACCTACATTTATAATTCTTTCCACTAAATGAGCCCATTAATGAATATTTACATGAGGAGCAGGTCCTCTACCTGTCCCGCCATTTGTTTACAGTAGTTGAGAGTGGACGTACTAAACATCTTTTGAGCTTTAATGACAACTGAGGGCTGCCATGGGTTTCTCCTGCATGCTCAGCGGGGTGAGGGTGAGGTGATGGATACAACTTGTAACTTCACCACCAAACCTTACACACTGCACCTTTAACCTATTAGCAACAAAGAATGTGGAAAACAGACAGGAACACTAATCCTGTGCTCGATCGCAATAACAGGAGCATCTAACGTAAGGCTCATCGGGGGGTTCACTCGGGCCTGCGAGATGACTTTGCACCATGTGCTCATACTCACACTAAAACAAAGGACATTATGCTAAGAAGTGACTGGCCCCGCCCACTTGAGATCAAATCGGACGGTACGTGGCCCCTGGACTGACGTGCGTCTCCTTGACTCCCCTGCTTTATAGTGTCTGAGGTAGTTATGAATAACATGTGCTGCTTTGGTACATACCAGCGTGACCTCTGACCTAAACTGAACTTCAGACAATGCTGATGTGAACTATCTCAGCAGCATTCTTTGCAACTATTCTCCTATAGATGACTTAACAAAAGTATAAGAGTAAAATGCTCCTAAATTCATTAGTGTGAACCAATTCAGTGACAGCACATTTTGGAGCACATAGTTGTGCATCCTAAAAAAAAAAACAGTGGCCTTCATGGATGTTAAACACCTCAAAGGCTGAGGGATAACAGGGTCTGGTCATGTAAACACTGTTAAAAGAGCAAATTAAAGGTACAGTGTGTGAGATTTGGTGAAGTCTATTGGGTCTAAGTTGCATGTTGCACCCATCACCTCACCCCTCCCTCTTGAGCATGCAGGAGAACCAACGGTAGCCCTCGGTTGTCATTAAAGTGTGTGTCTTCAAATAGTGGTGACACGGCTTTTGGATGTCAAGTACTTTACCATATTATATTGAATTACAAAAGCCAATTTATGCAGTGATACAAGATTAACCTTTGCATGTGGTCTAATATGTAAGGTTGTGCTGAGCATTAGCTGACTGGTCACTTCTGAGAGCCAATCATATTCCCAAACTAAAGTGAACCTTAAAAACAAGTTGGTCTCCGTGGAATTCATCTGGGTGAAAAAAAAAAAGATGTTTGTCCGGAGAGGAATCTCAAGGGCGCAGCACGCACAACTCAAGAGTCCAATCAGGCGTAGCATTCGTTTAGTCACTGAACCTGAGGGATTTGCTGGGTCCTGCAGGGAATATGAATCTCTAACTTTATCATAACAACTAATCAAAACTGCAGTGCAACTGACACACTATCACCGTATTTATTACCAGTCTTATAAGTGTGTGTGTGTGTGTGTGGGGGGGGGGGGGGTAAATGTGTGAAAGCTTTATTAGAAACCTCAGCTGACTGAAGGGGGAGTAATATAAGGTAAAGGAGTAAAATAAACGAAAGGAAGAGCGAGAGGGAGAGGTTACAGGGAACTATTTGCATTTGATTTTCCCAAAAAAGTGAAACAAATATTTGTCTCTGACCTCTCATGAAATGTGACAGAGAAAAGGAAAGATGACACAGCAAAATGTTGGGAGTAGACTATAAAGTTGACATGGAGAGGCTCACTCTCAGTTCAGTCAGAGCTCATATAATAATTTTACTGCATCTGGCTTCTGAAAAGCCCAGATAGGCCATCTGTGGGTTTAGAGGTGGTGTCTTCTCACCAAAGGGCCCAGGACTCGAACCCTCCACCCCATAAAACAAACCCACAGCAACACAGAGTAGCTGCCTTCAACTACAAGCTAAGACAACAACAGACTAACACTCTGTTGGGAACTGATTCATCTTTAAATTATTTAGTCAATTCATTGCTTGTTCGGATTAAATTAATTCATGTTCTTTCAAGTGCAGTTCTATTTCATTTTATTTTAATGTTTGTTCCATCATTGCATTTTTTACATAGTGCATTTAGAGCAAATTCTTCAGATGTGTGTTGAGTTTTTAAATAGTGCTGAGTCAATTGTTACCAAATTAGTAGCCAACTATTTTAACAACCAAGTGGTAATCGATCAATTGATTACTTGTTGCAGCCCTGTGGGACGGGTGATCAAATGTAACCAAAAATGTTCCAGTTATAAATAAAACATAACAATGCAGAAAAAGTGCATTAATAATTTCCTCATCGAAGGATAATACAAATGCAGCTTATGAGCTTGGCCTCTGGGCTGTGAAATCAGGCAGCATAATGACAGTTGGACAGGAGCACATCCCAGTAATGGAGAGAAACTTGAATAAATTAGGATTTAAGTAAAAAAAAAAAAAGTCACACTGATATTTTCCACCAAGAGGAAATAAGAGATGCAGACAAAAACATAGTCTTGGCTTCAGAAGAAAGAGCAGCATGTTTAACATGAGGCTGGGTCAAAAGGTCAGTACAGGGCTTGTGGAGGTTGAAAGAGGACAGAATATTTTTTGGAGTTTTGCAGGAGAGAATAAAAGAAGGATGTAAAAAAACTGCTGTTGTGATAATAGTGAGAAAGAAAAAAGAGAATAGAAAGGTGTCATTTTAATGCTTGAAACTAAAATATGTATCTTCCATTTAGGCCAAAATGTTAACTGAGAAATAAATCAAAAAAATGGAAAAAGTTGTGAGTTGTGTAGTTGGAGGGGAGGGAGGAGGAAAAAAAGAGAAAGAACAAGTGTTTGCCCTCTGTCATTTAAAGAGAGGACAGCGAGCGGATGAAAAGAAGAGTCATTCGTCTTTGTTAGTTGAAATTGATGTGACAAAGTGTGACTTACACCGAGAGGACATGAGGATTTGTGAGTTCAACTCACAGCAAACACTTTAACACTTGTAGCCAGCAACCAGACACACAGTCTTGTGTCCAAGAGTTCTGCCTTATCTGTTCCAACTGCGTTTAGTTGTTCATTGTCTTTTGGCAGAATTAGAGAAAGAAATTGGCTTCAAAAGGGTTTTTGAAGCCAAACGGCAGAAATATGGCCCAAGTAAGAAACTTTTTTAGACGATTTGATTTTTTTTTTCTTTATTTCCTTCCACACTGTAAGATTTTGTTTTCTTTTTAAGGAAATAAAAGAAAGTATACCACAGGTGTCTCTCGGTGGTTCCACTTAGAACTTACTGAATCAACTGTTATATCTATAACATGTAGGTTAAAGGTGCAGTGAGTAAGATTTGTTGACTTCTAGTGGTGAAGTCGCTCGTTGTATCCATCGTCTCATCCTTACTCTTAGTGGAGAACCAATGGTGGAGTCATGAGTTGCTGGTAAAACTCAAAAGATGTTTTGTATGTCCACTTTGAGCTACTGTAAAACATGGCTGCCCCCGTAGAGAGGAACCCTCCTGACCCACCCTACCCTTCCTCATGTAAGGGAAATGGGAAAAGAATATATACATTTAGGTGATTGTAAATTCAAAAAAATGTGTCACTATGTAATTGTTTTGCAATTGTTTTTCTATCAATAGAAGGGACAAACATATTACACACTGCACCTTTAAGTGAAGAATCGTGCCAAGGAGATGATATGTGCCATCAACCTTCTAGCTGTTGTTTATTTCATCATCTACTGATATTTCTGTCAATTTATGCCAGACAAATATATCCAATGGCATTCTTACATTTGTGCTAGAGCAAGTATATGTGATAAATACCAAAATAAAGCAGTATCCTGCTCAATAACTGTGCATTTATTTGTATTAAATTATGCATTGTTCAGTGGCTCAATAATAAATCAGATTGTGTTTTCATTTAGCAAAAAAACCCCAAGAAACTTAATTACTCATTGTAATGAAATTTGTGAAGAAATAACAAAAACACAAATCTAAATCAATAATTTACAATTTAGTGAACTTCACCCGCAGTGATGTGAAAAATAAGTTTGTCCTGTGGATGCTGCTTGAGGAAAAAGGCCATAAGGTCACTGAAATCAAAGTGTTTTTACCCCCGGGAGTCTGAGTGAGCTCAGTATGTTCAATGGAAATCTGCCAATTCGAGTACAACAGCAGGAGAGGACTCACAGTGCCCATAAGGATGCGTCATATTAGATCAATACTACAACAATAGATGAACCTACCCACGAACAAGAAAAAAGCTGACTTACAACTGGAGGAAATACAGCTCTTTAAAACTTTATCTATGTTAGCAAAAGTGCAGTGTGTTGCATCCAAATGAAGCAGATATCCATCTTTAAAGGCGACACATTGTTTCCACGGTGACATATGGAAGCAAAGGTTTTGTTTGGTTTTTGTTTGCTATAAATCTACTCGTTTAACAACACTATTTATTCAGGTGTTTTACAACCCTTTTCGACTGTTCAACAAAACAGTATCACGAAATAATAAACAATAAAACATTATGTTTTCGTATTTTATACAGGGGGGATGTATTCAATCAATATTCATTGCCCCTGCAAGCGCCGGCTTGCAAATGACTCTTACGTTTCTTATCAGCTTCAGCCCTTAATGTTGAGAACACTTATGTTACATTGTTATGACGTACATTCATCTGATGGACATAAACTGCGATAAATATTTGTATCAAAACTTACTTTTTATAACTTGGGGCAGCATAATAAATATTTTTCATCTAATAATTTGGATCAAGATGTAACACGGACAAGACAGCATTGTGAGGGAGATTCTCCTCACTGAGAAGAAAACAAATGGTGAGATTGGTTACCATGACAACACTGACTCTCCCCCCCCCCTTCTTACAAGTCACTGTTTGTGGTGTGTTCTGATGTGAAAGGGGCTTTTTGTTCTTACCATATCATTGGTGACATCACTGAGGGAGGCTTCAGTCTCTGTTAGCTGGGGGCTGAGGGCTGAGTCACTGCTGCTTCGCACCAGCAAGGGGGTGTCTGTGAGGAAATAAAGAGAAGACAACAGATGTCTATCATTCATCATTAAGATTTGCAAGAGCCCCAAAAAATCAATTAGTACCCAACTGTTAACACTGTTTGAAGATCAGTCACCACACTTTTATAAACTTAGTTCTACAACCAGAGTGAACAGAGGCAAAGGTATGAGTATGTTTACGCAGCAAGTCTGCAAAGACTCACTGGATCAGTACAGAAAGATGTAAGTGCCTGTAAACGTCCCAGTTCTTTGTTTCTAAGAGGAACAGTATACGTGTGAGGAATTATTAAGTGGCTGATAAAAGATAAGCGATTAGTCTTTCAGAGTCAATAGTGGTGTTTATAGTATTTGCTGATATTTTATAGAGGAAACAGAGGAAACAAAGCGCAAAAGATGTGTGTACATTTTATGCCAAAATGCTCAATATGTTATGCTGTAGACTTTTAGGATTAAATTGCATGAGACAAAACCTAAATTACATTTCTTTGTAAAAAAAGTTCAGGAATCTTCCCCAAATTCAAAAACACCAATAATTCAATCATTTATTCATGTATTAATTCATCAATTTGTAATATATAAGTTGGTATTTTATTACTATTAAGTAAATAAAATATTCTGTAAGTTTTGCTGTTTTACCCTATAGTGCCCCTATAGTAAAAATTTAAGAAAACATCTGTTTCTCAAAATGTGCATATGTGACTTACTTCTTATCAGAGTACTAATGGAACCAGAGATGTGACACAGAAGAAGAAAGATAAAAATTCATAAATGGTGAGAACAGACTGCTGCTACCGCTAAAGCCCCCCCCCCCTCATACACACACAACTGTCTTAAAAGTGCTCCTACTGCTTTGATGAAGTCACAGTTCAGCAAATATCAAGTCTAATAATAATCTTCCAGATGACAAGATACAGACCCCAAGTTAGTCATGGAGACAGCAGTTTGAATGTTGTTTGTTTGTTTTTACCAAAAGGAAGAGAAAGAGAGACAGAGGAGAGAGAGATATTTTTTGTCGTTGAATTCAAAAACTACATTTTCATTCCGTTGCTGAAATGTAAAAGCCCTAGTCCAAGACCCAAATCAAAGCTTACCTAGATAAGGACAATATGTTCATCATGAATTACGATGAAAAGGGATGATTAGAACACATGTAAAAATGTTTTTTTCTAAATTGAACAATACAATTTATGTGGTGGCAAACTTCACTAAAGACTGCATCACAATGCCATTGTCATCAGTGAAGAATCAACCCAATACCGCAATTAACAAAAAAATAGGAATGATTTTATGGCTTTTGTGTTTGGTTGTTGTTTGAGATAATGAAGCGATATGAAGTGCTTTTACTGTGGTCCATGCCCATTACGTTAGGGGCGTACTTAAAATCCAGAGTTCCACCAACAAATAGGCTCTACTCCATCAAGCTAGCAGGATAATAGACGTTTTTATGCGATCAACGCCAAACTCTAACCATTCCACCAAAATATTGCATTAGAAAAATCCAGACACAGCAGACCAGGCAACTTTTTCATAATCTACTGTTGAACTTTGGTGAGGCAAATCATAGCCTCAATTGCCTGCTCCTAGATGACAATAGTGGTACCTAGCATGTTCCTCAGCTGCTGTGGCCCATCTACAACAATATCTATGCCATTTTTGAGCTCACTTAAATGGTCACTTAAACCTGGGATTCGATTGGTAGATTGAATATTAGTGATATGCCCAGTTGTGTCAGTGTAACTAATACAAGCCCAATGTAGAATGACATAGCACATTTGTTGACTGTTGGACACATGGACGCGCAAGAAAAGTTGTGCTTGTTCAAATAAAACACTCAATGAAACCTTTCAGGTCTCGATGAGGTACCAGTTGTAGGTCTAGATCGGTGTGGGACAAGACCTGGCCTACGCGGGACCTCTGCAGATGAGAGTAAGTTCAAGCAGTGACAAATAATCTTCTAGAAAATGTAAATACAAAGCATTACGTCCTTTAAAAAGCTACTCCTGAGAGTATCATACTGTACTGAATATCTGTCTATCATCAATATGCATGAGCATATCCTCAGACATGCACACGTGCACGCTCCTGTCTGCTGATTACATGTTACATACAGCAGCATCGTTATGAAGCTCATTCCCGAATGTTGTTTTGGTAGATATGCATGTGCACTGCTTGCTGTGTTCATTACATCTTCGGGGAGCAGCTCTGAAAAGCCAGAACGCGTGAGTTAATGAATGATCCTATTCCTTCACATCCTTTCAGTGAACGCACTGGTGTTCATGCATCCAAATGGCCAATAAATGGCTGATTTGCAGATCTCCGTGCGCATGTAGGTAACATATGATACTGTCTCCCTCCTCTTCACATCTCATCAGCCCACTGCATAAAATCATCATTTAAGAGAAGCTGATGGATGAGATACACCACCGTATTGCCACTGTGCTGCCACAGCCAGAGCTTAGAGAAATGGTGGAATGGAGGGAAAAGTCAACACTGCAGAAAGCTTTGCAAATAAAATGCATTCATAACTGGGGGGGATTATGATGATCTGTGCGGTGCACTCCCAATCCTCAAATATACCATCCATTCCCATTCATGGGGACCATCAATCCATGTGTACATTAAGAGGGTTGTCATGTTAGCCGGTATAGTTCCACTGGGAATAAAATGAGAACGGTGGTGGTGGTGGTGAGGGTAAGTCAGAATGAGAAGACTACTTTGAACACATGTCAAATGATATTTGTAGGGTCATGTATTGATTGCCATAAAATGGACCCTTGGTGCTCTTAAGACTGGGTAAGGGGTATGGATTACATCAGAGCAATCGATTCATATCTTTGAGGAAAGGTAATGAAAAAGGGATGAATGGACGCAAGACAAAGGAAAGAACAAGAGGCCGGGATTGGAGATGGACTAAGAAATAAATAAATGAATAAAAAGAAATACAAATTATCGGCAAAGAGCTTAATGTAAAAATACATCTGGATAAGTGGAGGGATAAGTGCCTGTATGTAATCATGGGGAGTATTTAATGATATTCTACATCTGGAAGACGTGATTATTTAAGCCAGTAATACCACAATGGTCATTGCATAATGGCAAGCTGACACATATTCTACATTAAGGAAAGCTTTTTGAGATTTGGATAATGCATTTGATCAGCTCGCCTATTTTTTTCTTAAAGATGTGGTGTGTAAAATTTGGTGACATCTATTGATGAAGTGGCATGTTGTATCTTTCACCTCCTCCACCTCCTTCCAGCATGCAGGAGAACCTGTGGCAGCTCTCAGTTGCCAATAAAGCCCTCAGACAATGTCAAGTATGTCTTCTCTGTACTACTGCAAAAACATGGCAGCCCACACGGAGAGGACAAAATAAGTGTCATCCCACAACTTGATTCAATGACATGAGTAATTTGACAGGAAGTTCAAAACAAACACATTCCAATGACATGCAGACATGTAAACAGGAAATCCTGAAACAAGAGAAGACGGTAAACTCAAAACAGTTGACTTATTTACCTTAAGGTGTTAAAATGAGTAGTGTGCAGGATTTCACTACATACAAATAGTTTCAAATAGAAATAGAAAAGTAACCCTCTAGTCATCTTGAATGAGCCATTGAGTGTGTAATGGTGTTTGAGGCAGCAACAAGAATAACAATACATAAGAAAATGCGTTAACAGTAAAACTAGAAGCAGACAACATGATGGAGGTTGCTGAAAACGTTTAAAGTGACAGTGGACAAAGGAATGAAGGGAGGGAGAGAGAGAGAGAGAGAGAGAGAGAGAGAGAGAGAGAGAGAGAGAGAGAGAGAGAGAGGGGGGGGGAGAAGAGGAGAGAGAGAACGAGAGGGGGGGAAAAGACAGGTGGTGAGAGTAAAAGACACATTAGACAGTAAAAAGAGACCCAGCTCTGACCTTCCCATATTGACAGTGATGGTCTCCAGAGCTCAGTTACTTCTAATCTCCCATGACAGTCACACATTACTACTAATCTCTGCTGACAGTCGTCCATACTAAAACAGACTAAACTTCCTGTCTTTACGGTGTCTGGATCATGCAGCTAAGGCCCCCTCAGAACTCTGAAAGGTCACACAAACTGAAATGTCAGAGCTTTTATTACATCCTGAGCTAAAGAAAGTCGTAGAGATGTGAACATGTTTTTGCTGTAATATATACATTTTACTTTAGAGGTATTCAGAAGGTATCCAGACCCCTTCACCTATGCAACATTTTCAACCACTGAAATTGTTTGAATCAATGATCATACACTCCATACCCCCATGAGTAAACATAGATAAAATGTACATACAAAATAGAATAATACTCTTGGCTATTCTATTTAGAGATAAAACTGTAATTGTCAAATATATGAACCATATATTAAAAAATTGAAGCAGTGAGCCCCATATTTGGAGGCTTGTTCTTTTTGTTTTGTTTTTGTCATCAATTAATCTGTTGGTAATTTGTCCTATAGATGTATCAATCAGATAAAAAACATAAGATACATGTAATAATGTTCAACTGTTTATCTGAAAAACAAAAAACAATATCAAATTCAAACACTGTACTGCACCATGAGTGGGTATCCCCCACTCGAGGATATGTCTTGTGTTTTTAAACAAACCAAGTTAGTTGCCAACAATCCTTTAATATCTGATTACAATAGATTATCTCCATTATTTTTGATCTTCCAGTAGAGACCCCAGAATCGGTTATGACTACCCTTACAATTCTTTGCTTACATTATCTCGTCACTTACAGCTAAAATACCCCAAACTATTCTGTTGAGACATAGTCCCAGGGTAGAGGAGAAAATGAATTTTCCTACAATGCAGGTTTCCAAGAGCCACAATGTGCTCCATAATTGCTCAATTGTACAGGTTGGGAAAAACAAAGACTCGAACAACAGCCAATCATCAAAGACATGGCGGTAACAAGGTTTGTTACCTCAGACCAGCTCAGGAGATCCCCTTTACAACATAAGCAATTTGTAAACTCATGGCCAAGACCACAAAGAAGTGACTTGGTTACAACTCTTCAAACATCCGTGAGCAGCGTAACCATAACACCTCTGGACAGAAAATGATTATCCACTCAACAAGCTAAAGTAACCTGTCAGAGCCTGAAAGGATCTTCTGAGAATAATGTATGAAAATCCTCCAAACTGAAGTCTACAAAGCTTTTTATGTTATAGACTTGTGCAATGAGTGAAGATAAATTGATGGCAGGATACAAATGAAGGATCCTGCACACTTTCAGAAAACACTGCATTCAAATAAGATTTAAGGCGAGGGGACACAAAACTTTACTAATTTATTCTATTGTATTAAAATTGTGAAAATCAAATTCAACTTGGGTGGCCTTGGGTTCAATATACGTCTATGCTTCAGACTGACAGGAATTGCATTGGTATAGTCAAACACAACAACAATGGAAAATACTGAGATCGGTGTGCTTTATCACACTTCATTTGCTGAAATAACAATGGTAGAAAATCAACCTTAACAGGGTAAAAAGGGTCACTTATATCTAAATGTCAAGTGTCAAAGATGGTTGGCATAAAGTGTGGAACTAACCAGATACATTCAGAGCTTAAGTAAGTGTGGAGGGTGATTCATTCATAACAGAAAGAAACTGGAAGCATAGGTCTCTGGTAATTGAAACAACAAACAACTCATCACTTGCATGGTTTTGTTATGATGAGGAAAAGTTAAATGTGGACATGTTGCTGTGACAGCTCTGTGCAGACGCACACTACACAGGAACTGCTCGAACTTGAGGTAAGAGAGAAAAAGCGGGGGATGAGAAATGAGAGAAAGACAGTGAGGGAGACAAGTAGGGGCAAAGAGGGGGATAACGAGAGAAAGGAAAGGTCATGGTGATAGGTCAGGGCCAAGTAACAGTAACCAGACACAGACATCAGTTTCACTCCATAGCCTGACACAACACATACACTTCCTGTCAATTCCTCTGCCTCTCCTCATTGCACCCTCTGTCCTCATCTTATATTCTCTTTTACAGAAAGTGGCCATCACAACCTGACCTTTGTCTGTAATATAATTCAGATTATATTATGAAATATAAATCAAATGAACATTCCAAGATTCTACAAAAAATAAATTACACTTTATCCAATAAGCCAGCATCAAAATGTCAAGCTTCTACTTGTCTGTTCCTTCTCTTTTCTGCCAGTCATGTCCAAAATGGTGACTTCACTGCTCCCCTCCACTGAGTTGGCCTGGTATAGTCAGCATGCCCCATCAAACTTGAGGCCCACTGAACCTGTTTCTTGTTAAACATCCCACATGGTATTGACCCCGTTTGTGCACTGACCCACAGGTTACATCTAAAAATCAAATGGGTTCCCTAAGGAATGTTTGTTCTTTGTTGAGTCATTTGAAAGAGCAGTCATGAAAATAAAACTTGGCATCAGAATGTCACTTATTAAAGTCAGCAATGATAATGATGGTGGTGGTGGTGGTGGTGGCGGTGGTCATGGTGGGGAGGGGGTAGGGGGGAGGGGCCACCTGGTGATCTTAGTATCTGAGACCGAACAGGTTTTCTTGTCAGAATCAACATGGACTGGTTGGTCTTCAGGCTCATAGACTTTGGTCAAGTCTGGACAAAACAGTAGATGTGATGGAAAAATGTCTAACTGGTGTTCATATCGTTGCTGTTCACCAAGCAAGAAAAGATATTATCTATTTGAAATGAGAATTTCATTACACATACTGCATTAGCATAGTGATTCCCAAAGATTTTACAAAGTTTTCTCTTATCTGGTGAATGAGGAGAAATGGTAAACCATTTATTGGCCTTGTGGTTTATCTAGGTAGTTTTTTTTGCATTTGTCAAGTAGTTGTTGGTTTGTTTTTTGATTAAAAAACAACAAGACTTTGGCTATACTGCAGCTTTGTCTCTCCCTGTAGCTTTTACACACACTGCTCTACCTCCATTCATGTCTGCTTGAGCTCATAAGAGCTATCTTCATAATCTCATCAAATTCTTTTGAAATTGTGAATATACATTTGTAAAAAGGCATTGAAACAGAAATGATTTTGTCATGGAGATTGTGATGTTTTATTTTTATTTTCTATTTTTCTTCAAAATCCGTTCTAGTTCCAAATGTCCTCATTTACCACAGATGATATTCCATGGTCCTAAAAGGGAACCCACTGTAATTCACTCAACTCCCTGATGTGCTGGAGCGATTTGACACAACCTTGAGTGGGCCATTTGGGTAAATATGAGCCTACACTCAGACACGCTTTGGCATTTAAATAAGGGTTGCTTAGTAACAACAAGCCTAATCTTTGCCATAGAAACGTTCCCTGTATCGTCATTCCACCATCAGCAGAGCAGACCATAAAAACAAAAGAGGTCAAGTCAATGGATTCAGAATGTTGACCCCAAATTCTTATCGTCAGTGTGTCTCTGCAGAAACGGAGGTTCACCGAACCAATCAAATTCTTCTGTAGTCTTCAGGTTGTCAGCCTTGTGCCTGTAACTACTGTAGCGTTGCATTTTGTTTATCAAAGAGGAGTGGACGGACTTTCAACAGATTCTACACGTATTGCAATGCTTAGCTTCTTCTCTGATCTTTGTCATCAATGGGATAGAGGAGGTCATAGGTTTACAACATTCACAAACGCGTCCATCATGTACCACAACCAGTCACTGAGGTTAAATTTAGGGACACAAACTGAAGCCACTGACCTGTCTCTGGCTGACGTTTGGAGAACCACATGATTAGGCAGATGTACTGCTAGATAATTCCCTTGCTTTGACATGTAAATCACCATGTATGAGATATCTGTTGCTGTGGTTTCAGTTCACTCCTAAGATATGTAAATATGTACAATGTAAGGTGGTCTCAACTAAAAACGGGGGGGGGGGGGGGGGGAACCAAGGGGGGGGGGGGGATACCCAGAATCAGGGAAGGAGCAGGCAGTAAAACATACAAGTATATGAAAAAGTACTCACTGGACTTGAGCACTGAAGAATTGACTTCAATCTCTCCTCCTGCAATTGGCTGGAAGACAGACAGCTCAGACTGGTAGGGTTCAGGGCTGGAGGCAAGGCTCGTGCTAGCCACATCCCTCTGCTGGGCTTCCTGTTCGTCATACACCGCCATCAGCTATGGGAAAAAAACACACAAAAAGGAGCTGGTCATTTTTCAATTTCACAGTACCTTCCCTTCTTTCCATCAATTATGAATACAATATTCCGGTTAGAGAGCGAATCGGTGGGAATACTGTTCAAAGCTTCTTTCAAAACTCCACTCAAAGTCTAAAGGATTTGTACTTACCCTCCGTTCATACGAAGAGAAGAGAAGCTGCTCATGTTTGCTTTACAAATCACTGTGCAAATTGCTGCCCTTTACTTGCATTAAACATTTAAAGGTTGCATGAATGCATATAAAAGTCAAGGGCAAACGGCAGACAGAAGAGACCAAACTCGGATCCACTCCAAATGGCAATAGCGGGAACTGACACGCCACCTCATTTAAAACATATTTGACCAATGTGAATTGTGTACGCCAAGTGTGAGGATACTGTCGTAAACCATTCGAATACCATACCACGCTGTTACGTGTCCTCACATCAAGCAAATACAAAATCACTTTGTTTAGAACATCATGAATGGTTGTGGACATAACTGGTACATTACCTTGTGGATGAGGACGCTATAGAGGACGTCTAAGGAGCCCAGCATTCCTGTTAGACAATGTGTGTCTACTGACAAACAACTGACTCCATTCGTGTCTCCCCGTTGCATGTGTGTGACTATCTGCTCGCTCTAACTGTGTTATATAGAGGAATCCCTCTCTATTGAGTATTGCACTGAGTCTGCGTTTAACCTAACATGGCACATGGCTTGTCAACACAGTGTTCTAGGGGCCTCCATGCAAAAGCTGAATAGACCTGTGTGTTCATGTGTGTGCTGTGTCAAGAATAAAGAAAGCAGAGTTTACCAGTAAAGCCAGAGGCTTCCTGCTCCACTGGAAAGGTGAAAAGTGGATCAAGTACACTCTCATTTAAACATAAACACAGCAAACTGGCACCAACCACATGGAGGTCTCTACACTAGCACGTGTATAGTTGCAGGTCAATGCAAAACATTGCATTGCACTATTTGACAACCAAAGCCACTTCGTTTTTAGACGTACAGTACATGCCAGTAGTCAAAGGTCTTTTTAGAGTCAACGCGCTAAAGATTTAGCTGGTCCAGGACTATACGAGTTAGACTACGTTGTTGGCTTGTTCACATTAGTGTTTGAATGTGGCCAATATCAGATTTCAATGTGAACAGGCCAGTGTCGTTAACAGACTCGCATGCACAAGAGAACAATGTAAAATCACAAGTGACACGCTGCACCCCAACAATATGGAAGTAAACAAACACTGAACGACATGGAGATTGCAGAGGTGTTCGTGCATTCATTTGCAAGATTACATGCAGCAGCAGCCCGCATGTTATGGAGGAGGCGGAGGAGCAGGAAAAAGCAAGTGAAAGTTTTGACAAGGAGTGATGGAACCAGGATGTGAATTTATGTTGTGACACCAACTTCCAACAGAATTTAGGGATGTAAAGGGCAACATTAAACCGCATCTGTCTTCCATGTTGCTGTTGTGCTGGAAAATGAAAAAGTCAGTGGTGCTGTGGCACGAATGAGGCATGTCGACCAGTAATGACAAAGTTGCAAGGAGTCTGTTCACACAGAAGTTGCATTGTGAAACATCTGACCTAAATCTGATCTGCGACCACAAATGGAAGGGGCCCGAATCAGAATTGAAAATATCTTTGGTTTTGGATGTTCACACTGCCATGAAAAAAACAACAGATCTGAGTCACATAGGACTGAAAAAAATCGGATTTGGCCTGCAGTGTGAACGTAGCCATAGTGCCGTTAACCGAAATGCTGAATATTACCCTTTGTTATGCCCTTGCATTGCTTGCAGAAGCTGAGCATTTCTCATCTTTTCATGAGGCAGCAGAGGCAGCTTAGCCACCGACCAATCAACTTGTGTTCAAACTAGCACTTCAACACAGCTTCTGGCTGATGAAGTCACGATAACGCAAAAGAAGAGAAAAGCAGTTGGTGCGATGTGCCACTCTTGAGCATTGCATTGATAGCTACCAAGGTACAGCAGCATAACATCTGGCTTTGCTGAATGTCCTGAGAATGGAACGGTGACTGATATTGTTGAGTAATTTTGTTCATGACCAAGACACAACAATGGATATGAGATGACAATGAGATAGCAGATAGAGATTTTCAAGATAATCCTGCCACGTAAAATGAACTTGTTGAATTAATAAAGTTATTTTCTTTTATTTACTTTGAATATTACAAATTGAATGAAAGTGAATGTGGACACCATCCATTGTGGATTGAGGCTATGGGTATGTGCACTTTATTTTCAGCATAACCTCAACTGGCACACAGCAGAGCAGTATTGAGTTATACAATATCGCACCTTTCTCATCATCCATATCTCACCAACTATTCAGCACAACTGACACCTCTCAGTCTCTGACACATTCGTGTTCTGTCACACTCCCCACTTCCATCTGCCTAGCCCACATCTCTCTCATTGTTCTGCTCCATCTTTCCTTTTATAACAGATTCCTCCTAACACGTTTTTTTTTTTCCTGCTTTCAGCTTCTTAATTTTTTGTGCATCATCATCATTCTTTCTCCTCCCCAACCTCCCCTCTTTAGGGCCACTGCTTCATTCTCTGTCATGTTTAAACCGGTTGCAGAAAATCTTTAGTTGTGCAACTGCACATTCATGTAAAAACAGCCCATATTCTTATCTTTCATAAATCTGTCTGGGGGGAGGTGTTGGAGAGAGTTTGAACAAGAACAGAATCAGGATTAGAGTAGAGACTCGTGGAGAGAGAGTGAGCAGTAAAAAAGATGCTTGAAAAAAAAAAATGAAAGACTGACAAGCAGTAAAACGAGTAGACAGATTCAACACAGCCCTGCCGACTCTCTTAAAGAGCAGGAGAGAGAGGAGGACAGCAAGATGAGACAGGGGAGGACTTTGTCTCTGTTCTCTCTGGCAGGGGACTCAAAGACCTGCCAAACACACTCTACCCTGAACAGGAGACGGGTTGGTGGTGGGGGGGGGGGGGGTTAAGACAGGGGGGGGGGGGGGGGGGGGGGGGGGGTGTTAAGACAGGTGAGACAGCTCTGAGTGAAATCACTGGGTGAAATGGTGAAATGGCCATGGAGAATGTAACAGACTGGAGCTGATAAAGAAACACGATGATCATCAATGAGGACGGATGACGGATGAGCTGTACTTTATAAAAAACCTCTGGGATGTCAAACAGTAAGACCGAACATGACTTTGTCAAGTGCCCGTGTGATTCTTTTGATAAAAAAAGACAAAATGACAAAATGAAAACCTCTTTCTCTAATTCTAATCCCTCAAAAAATACACATTTCATGTTTGGTGCAATATCTTAAAGGTGCAGAGAGTACGATTTGGTGGCCCCTGTAGAGAGGACCCGTCCCTAATGTAAATTTACATTAATAGGCTAATCTAAGGATAATGGGGGTGGGGTGGGAGGGTAATGCATTTAGGGGATAATAAATGCATGAAAATGTCAGTATGTAATTGTTAAAGGAAGTGACAAAATGGCCGAAAAGCGTACACATTGCACCTTTAATATGAGTAGAAAACCTCATGTTTTCCAAGCATTGCGTGAGAAGTTAATTGCTACTTTTCAAATGTGTGCCCTGCTACCAGTGCCAGTCTCCATCTTGCTATTCCACTGTATGTACCATAAAATCTTCTCATCAGTCATCCTGTCATTAAGCTTGAAGCTTGAGGATAGAGATGGAAGTAAACTTCTGTTGTGGCCCCACCCCCCTCCATTTTCAGTTTCAGCTTACTGTCAAAACACATTTTACTTTAATCATGTGGCTGACAACCTCATGAAGACATTCTTTTATCCATCAGTGAACCAGAGAACTGAGCTACAAAATGCACCTCCAGACGAAACAATGCTTCAATAACTTAATACGGTTTGGGATGGATGTGGACTGACGTAGCACAAAACCAGTGTAATGTGTTATTTTTGTTGTGATTCTTTGTCCTAAATTCCAAAAAAAGTAGATTCATTTGCAGTGGGTTTAACTAATTCCTAACTCACTACTATAATCGGTATAAAGGTGGCTCACTTGAATCGGGGAGAGACGATGACATTGGGGTTGGACACAAATTGCAACAATATCTTCTCTTGCACTGCACACCATCATCATAAGCGTAGAGTTAATTTCCTTAAGACTTTACATGTTTATACATCATTTATGTCAAAGCAACTGATACCAGGAGTTCACTTTACATCCAGATTGCCATTGCAATGAACATCTGTATTTCAATGAATATGTAAAGGTCCATGGCTCATTGTGGTTCTCATTTATCGAATGTTTTAGAGCAGCTTTTCTCTGTACTCTTTCCACACTCGATATTACTCAGTTTTGTACAGGCATTAAAAGGTTTGCTACGGTCATCTAGAACAAGGGGGGCAGATTGTTCGTACTAGGGAGGTAAGAGCTTTTTTGCTTCTTATATACAATCAGATATTTTAAGACTACGTTAAGCAAATACATTCTGTGCACATGGAAAGAAATGTGGCCACAGCACTCCCACATCCATTTCCACTTTTCACAACTTAATGTGTTGTTAATGCTTTTTTGCACATTGAAACATAGCATTCTATACTATCATATCTTTACCAATTAAAAATAATAACAACCTTAACCTTCGCTTACTTCCACACTTCAACTACAAACGTTTGTTTGACTGGAGCCGACATTGCCCAACATTGTTTAATATTTATTGTATTCAATCTGTAATGAGAAAATGTAACCATTTGCCTGGGACACACTTCCATACCCACACATCTGCTCTCTGTCATCCAGGATAATCAGACCTGTACTAAGGTAATGGTCTTGTGTGGGCTGCCCGCACAAGTGCTACAAAGGTAACAGAGGAGTGAGAGTGATGTCTATAAATTGCTGCCTACCTATATGATCAGCCAGTGTTCATAAAGCCTGTATGGATGCAGCTTTTTTCTGATGATAAAATGTTTAATTCACAACAAAAATGATGCAAACCTGATCAATCTGGCGTTGATATTAAAGGAGCGAGAAGGTCATAGTGCTATTGAAATAAAGAAAATGCTCATCTACCAACAAGTTAAATGAATTACAGTGTGTGTGTGTGTGTGTGTGTGTGTGTGTGTGCGGTGGGAGAAGAGGAGATGAAAAACTGCAGAGTTTAAAATGTTTAATTCACAACAAAAATGATGCAAACCTGATCAATCTGGCGTTGATATTAAAGGAGCGAGAAGGTCATAGCGCTATTGAAATAAAGAAAATGCTCATCTACCAACAAGTTAAATGAATTACAGTGTGTGTGTGTGTGTGTGTGTGTGTGTGTGTGTGTGCTGTTGGATAAGAGGAGATGAAAAACTGCAGAGTTGGCTTCTACCCTTTTATTAAAATTAAAAGAGCACTTGAGTTTGAGATAGGTAGATTAATAATAGTTCAGGATTTAAGTGCCTGACATGGCCATAGAAAACTCTCACTCGCACACACATTCAATAACACATGCACACACTATGGTAACATTTCTTTCACATCATACCCTTTTAAACAGGTCAATTAAGGCCTAATGGATTAGTGCAGAGTCGATCAATAAAATGCAACGGTCAACCAAATGCTTGAGAGTATCATAGCTCAGACAGGGCAGACAAAACAATCTTTAAATATGCTCCAGCTATCTATACACTGCTAAGCTGTGTGTGTGTGTGTGTGTGTGTGTGTGTGTGTGTGTGTGTGTGTGTGTTTGACATCTTACACAGTCAGCAAAATGCTGAGCCATGACCGCTCAATCACCATAGCCTTAACAACAAATTGAATTGTTGATGTGGCCACACAAGATGGACAAGTGCCATCATGAGTGGCCACCTCAAACATTCAGCAGTGCGATTGTAGACATTGGACACTTGAATGCACAGATCTGTCCATATAGTATGGATGTGTTGCGCGTTACTTTCCAGGTCCCAAAAAATGGTCATTCACCGATCAAAGCCCCGACTGCTCTAATTGGCAAGCTGTCCTAGTCTCCACTGATTGATCCAACATGTTCCTGGCCAATGGCTTTCCTTGAGCACCACAGTGCCATCGGCTCGATCAGGGAAATGGAATGAAAATCAATTTTCAAAAGCCTATGAAAGAGGGGTTTTCAGTGAGTAAGAGCAACGCTTCTGCTGAAGAAAACTGGGACTTTCAAAATTAGAAATACCGCCTGGACACACAAAACAGCCATACAACCCCATCAAGGACAGAAAATCTTGATATGATAGAACCTCTGTAATCCGTCTGAAATCAACATCCAGCAGAGACAATGGCAAATCACAGAATCCCACTTTTTATTGCAAATGTAAACAGAGGATACTTTAATCAAGGGTTAACCAAACTACTGCAGGCCAACTGTGGCCCATGAACTAATTTAATTGGCCTGTAGCAAATTCAAAAAAATTGTGGCTTACATGAAATTCCCCTGGATTTGATTGTATTTTTTTGTTTTAACACTAGGTGGCACTACCACTCAAAGGTGCAGTGTGTAAGATTTGGTGACATCTGGTGGTGAAGTTACATGTTGTATCCACCACCTCACCCTCACCCTTCTGAGCATGTAAGACCTATGGCCTATGGTCGACTTCAGTTGTCATTAAAACTCAAATGATGTTTAGTATGTCCACTCTGGGCTACCGAAAAAACATGGCCGCCACCGTGGGGAGGACCCACTCCTCATGTAGGATGAGGGTGAGGTGATGGATACAACATGTTACTGCAACTCTAGATGTCAGCAAATCTTACACACTGCACCTTTAAACCAAAATGTTGAAACATCTCAAAATGGTCAATAGAAACTGAAGCCGTGAGAATGTATCCTCCAAAGTGTTCTCACCCTCGGCTACAACTTCCCAAAATAAGGGAAATAAAACTAATACTTCACTAGTACATCTACATTAATGCACAGAGTAAAAAAACAATTACAGCAACTGCGACACTGAAGGAACACTATTATAAATCCCTTAGTATTGCTATGAGGAAACCCCTCAGGTGGGGAAACACAAATAAACATCTAATAATAAAATAGTAAAAGAATGAAATGTAAAACCAGACATAAAAGGCAGAGAATTAAAAGGAAACCAAAGATAATGATACAATACTGAGCAGTGAAAATGTGTGGAGGTGAGGAAATTGAGATTGAATGAAGCGCAGTAAAATGAATACACAATGGACAATAAAACAGAATCACAGCTAATTCTACTAAAACTAAATTATATAAATAAAACAACCAATATATAAAATACATAAATTACATGAATGAAAACTCGACAAGAAAAAAAACATGTGCTACAGATATAACAATATTTCGCCTTAAACAGATGCCACATTGTGGGTTTCAGCTCGAATTTGGCTCAACTTAGAAGGTCAACGTTATATGACCCAGGGCCTCTGTGGGGTTCACATACCGTGTAAGTAGACCATAAAAAGTACTCATTCTGAAGTCAACAAGGATAGGCAGTGTCAACTGGTGTCAAGATTGAGAAATCTCTGCAGCTCTGAAACAGTAGCAATCAAAAGGTTTTTCTTAAAGGTGCAGTGTGTAAGAGTTGGAGACATCTAGAGGTGGAGTCGCATGTTGTATCCATCGCCTCACCTGCACCTTTCTGAGCATGCAGGAGAACCTATAATAGACTTCAGTTGTCATTGAAACTCAAAAGGTGCTCATCAGTCCACGCTGGGCTACTAGAAAAAACATAGCGGCCCCCGTAGAGAGGACCCCCTGCTCATGTGAATAAAGATTAATGGGGTCTATGGATAAAACGAAACAATTTAGGCGAGTATAAATGAATTAAAATGTCCATAATTGTTTTGTAATACTTTTACAAGTGACAAAAGATATTGAAGTCTTACACACCGCACCTATAAGGAGACCACAAATCAGAGCATTAGAACAGCCTACGACTCTGCACATGAGAAATCTGTCTCTGCATTGGTCAAAACATTTACACCCGCACAGATGAGAAAGATCATTCTTGGTAATGTCTCTCATTTAAACAATTAGCATAAAGCTGTAAATGTGGAGACGAGGTGAAGAGGTCTGAACCGTTAATGAATGCATTCTTTGTATGTGCAAACACAAACACACGAACAAACACAGTGACAGTACATAGACAGACAGCACCACCTAGCCCTACACAATGGAAACTGCATCATGAGTGCATCCTGAAGCCACTGGGACACACCCTACAACCCCCAACTTCCCATTCTGAGCGTTCACTCTCACAGTAAACGGGACATCCCAGTGCAACTGTACTCGAATTATGAGAAATAAAAACAGAGAAAGACAAAGTGCAACAGCTTTACAGCACGTTTCTCTCAGGTCCAATGGAACACATTTGGCTCTGTGCTGTGTGGTGAGCGCTCGCTCGGTTCTCTTTTGAAATGATGCCTTTAAACCATGCTGCTATATTTTACAAGCACCGGTCAGATGCTTGCTATGCCGTCATCCTCCCTTTGCCCTTTTGATGTAATAGCAAAAGACATTTTTATGTCTCATGACATAATTTGGAGGCTCTTTGTGCTGTGCACATAAAAGAAGTCAGCACCTGGCCACTAATGTGGTAAGATAAGGTCATTGATGCAGACACACAGGCTCTTTGTGGCGCTATACCATGACAGGTCATTTTTTAAAAGCCTCGCACACGTGACACCCCTAAAAAAAAATTCAATGAGGCCTGAGGCAGATTTGCTCTCCTTTGCTCAGCTATGTACACGCTGGTCTTTTCATCTTTCATCAGCAAATATTCTCCCTCACCTCTGTGTTTACTTTTCCTCCTTCCTTGCTTCACTCTCTTGCCCTTCTTCTTCTCCTTCTTCCTCCTCCCTTTATAAATAGGATTCCTCGCATTTATCCTCAGTCCTATAGCCTCCTGAACTCTTCTGCTTCCCTTGATTTCTATCGTCCTCTTCTGTTCACATTGCACAATTGGCTCCCTAAAAATATCTGATGTACAACATCATGTTCCACAATGGTTAATGATGATCGACTACACCCACAAAGGAGCAAAGAGCTAATCCATTAACATAAGAATCTGATAGACCACTGCTCATTTTCTCCTCCTCTATTCTCGACTGGTGGGTCGCAATCCAAAGGTGTTTCAGTGGGTCGCGACCCACAACCCAAAAAAAACGGTTAAAAAAGATGGTGCTTTCATTTTGAAGGGGCTTTTTTATGCATCGGAGTGCCATCTATGTTCACACTTCTTTAATGTAGTTTGCTATAATGCACTGTAATGCTAATACTGCTAAAGTTTGTTTTCATATGCTAACTGACCAAGGTGAAATGCAAGTACAGCACCCAGGTTTTCCTTGATTTGGGTTGCGGCCCGTTATTAAGGGATGATGGTGGGGGTCCGGAGTCAGACCAGATGAGAACCACTGCTCTATGCCTCACCAGTGATTCTCCTACCATTATATTAGCCCCCCCACACGTAAACAAGTCTTTGGCATTATCTACATTGCGCACAGCGGAGTTCTGCCCCGATGCACACACATGTACAAACACGTGTGCCCACACACACTGAACGTACATCCACCAGCAGACAGGGAGCATGTCGGAAAATATGTTAATCTCCTGAAAAGCAGACAAAAATATCAGCCTTTCTATAAAACGCTCCCAGGGGGGTGAAGATTTAGTTTGTCTGCCCCCTAGAGGAAACACTGCTCACCATTTAATTCCCTCAAGCTTTTTTTTAATCCCGTTGTCTCCTTCTTTTAATCAGTGCATAGTGTCATGTTCAATACAACATATCAATATAAAAGAGACGTCCATACACAAATGCACTCCAAGGTATGTGGAAGAAAAAAAGACAGCAAGACATATTCATGCACACACTCAGACACGACTGTGACTGCTCCTCTGCAATTGATCCGGTACTGTGGTGATCAATAAACACAATGGCGCTGTCTCCGTATGGAGAATATAGATGCATGAAATTCACCTGCTCAGCAATTCCCCGTTTGTCTCTGTGTGTATGTGTGCGCATGGCTGTGTAGGTTGTGTGTGTGTGTGTGTGTGTGCGTGCATCTGTGAGTGTTTGAGTGTGTGCTGGCCCCACTGACCTTTACCCACCTTACCTCTCAAAAGTGAATGAGAAATCCAAACGATACCGACAGAGAGGAAAAGATGAATGGGTGACAGCTATAGTGTGAAGAATGAGGTGCATAAAGATAGAGAAGTGAAGATGTAGATGTACAGTACAGGTAGTTCGAACAAAGCAAAGACAAAGATGCCAATCAGGACTAATCGGGTAACAATTCAAACACAGCTGGCTCCTACTGGTCCAAATCTCAACCTAGATTTCAGTGCATAAGCCTGGGATCTTGTTATATCCAACTGTTGTGGCAACTTAGATAAAAAGAGAGCCACCATTAAACGGTTCTAATTTCATGATTGTGCACACATCTCTACCTCTCTTAACGCATCATTGAAGCATCTCTAAAGCATGGTCGCGACATGAACATTTAAAACGTGTTACTTTGCACTCAACTTGTAAAACTTGTAAAGAATGAGGCAGCAGAGGAACGGCATACAATACACCACCAGTCGACTGGTGGCCAAAGAATGAAACAATGAAATCCAATACATTGATGAATATGTCTGAGGTTAAATACCATTGGTGACGCACAGAGATAACCCTTTACCAATGTTATCCAACAGCAGCTCAATACAGGCAAAGCTGAACACCAGACTACTTGAATGTGGAAGTCAGACTGGTCTTAGCTCAGGGTACCAAAGCTGTCAAATGACATTTTACAGAAATGAGGCTGTGAACGTCTGAATTTAAATCAGTGCATGATGTTCTCCGTAATAGATAACCAGTTACTAATGTAGTAAGGTTTGGATCATCAAACAAACCTTTTGCATTGGTTTTTTTAAAAGTTAATGGTTAGAAACAGATTGGAAACCTAAGTGTCAAACTAAATTTCAACCACAACTCACCAAATAGGAAAACTTAAAATCTACAAATGGTGGTGGGTGTTTTTTTTTTAGATGAAAATAAAAAAATCTAAAAATTGTGAGAAGATAGCCAGTGTACTTAACACTAGGACATCACTTTTTAAAATAAGCCCCAGTCAGTGTAACTATACATGGTCTTTTGAACAAGCTCTGAGAAACTATCAACCAACTCTCAGTCTCCAGCTCTTACATCCTTTAATAGCTCATTTCCCTTCACTTCCTTTCACCATCTTATCTCATTCAATTGGTTCCTCACACAACAATTGAAGCCTTTCTTCACAAGACTTTCATTCGAAATGTGATTTGCCGTCTGTCAGATGTGGCTGATTAGGCTATGCATCCCTATAGACACAGTGCTGTGAGAAATTCCTTATCCCCTTGGACCTTCAAGTTTTAAGTATATTTGGAAAAGGGTCCATGTCCTGTTCTATATAATGGAGGGTTGCCATTTCAGCCGTTCACGTGGATGTGTATAATCTGCAACAGCTATGGGGGTTATGGGGTTAATTGTTGGAGCGGTGTCCTCTGACCCCCAGACGTCTTATCCGCTTTACAGCTGAAGGAGTGTCCAACAATATCAACTATTTCTATCAAAAATAAAATGATTCAGCAATTTCTTTTCACTCAAAAAATTACTTCATCCATCTCTGTGTGCACTAATCGCTCGTCTGTGTGTTTCTCTGTGTGTGCGAGGAACGAGGGGGGGTTGGCGATGGGGGGGATTGGTACAATGGCGCTAAGACTGTGGTGCGATGGCGCAGTGCCCTCATTTCATTCTCTTGGGAGAGCCCTGCAGCATGTGCAGTCTTCCCTTGTATAATATCACAGCTAAGTGCTGAGTCATTGTCGTCATTCAGTTGTTTGAATCCCCTGCTAAAGTGAGATGTCTTGTGTCAGTAAATACATTCATTAGCGTGGATGCAGATTCTTTGATCCTAAAATAAGATGGGAAGCAGAGTGCAAATGAGTGAGTAAGGAATGGAGAGAGCAGGCAAATGATGACATAAGATGATATCGTGAATTGCAGTATTGTTTTTTTCCATATTACCTTAAAACTATAAAATAAACAAAAAAATATATGAAGCATACACATTAACACAGGCAACAATTCCCCACTACACTTGGGTTAACCACTTCCCCATATTATGTGACATGTCCCCGTGTGACTAACAACGTACAACATTCCACATATTTATCAGAACTAACTTCACAGCATTACTTTTTACACTGTGCTTCAGCTGCCGGTAATCTTTAGAGTATGAATTTAAATTACAAATAAATCTTAGGTCAGAAATGGCATTAGTTTTGAATAGTACATTGGTTTGAATGGCAAATCAACTTTGAAGCAAATCTTAACAACCAATACACAAATAATATGAATTAAACGGTGAAATGTCCTGGCTCAGGCAACGCTTTGTAAGAATTAATCATCGTATCCTTTATATCTGGCTCTGCTCATTAAGGAAGCCTTTTGAATTTCTCTTCACTTCCATAGAACATATGTTGCTGCTGGATGTACAGTCTCTGACAACACAGTAAAACACGGTGGTAACAGAAAGTGCCAGGTTATAAAAAATAGGTGAACTTTGAAACTTGCTCTTCCTGTCAATATTACCCCGTTTCTTAGCAACGCCATGTACGAAGACCACGTTTCCTGAGCACCTGCGCGCTATTGGCCACAAATACATTTTACTGGTATTCATCTTCACAAACTAGGTTAATCAACATAATTACTGACTGCAGATCCCACAGATCTATTCATCAACAACACATTCAGAAGGTCATTTGAACAGGTGTGTTAACTGTCAACCTCAAAACTGTCCAGTTGTGGTCAAATCCCACAGAATGCTTGTTGGGTAATGAATAGGGCCTTGTCTTGTACTTTGTTTCACCCACTGCTCCATTGTGTTATTTTACCCTCTTGTCCTCAAGGTGAATGACATAAGGCGACACCCAGAGTTGATGGTATAAGTGCATGTTAGAGAAAGTGTATGCGTTATTGTGTGTGTGTATGTGTGTGCGTGTGTGTGTGTGGGTTCACCTATAAAATGAGCCTGTTATCATCACTCACACATTCAGGGACAGGTTCACTCTTCATATAGCTCTCGCTGCCCAGCACATTACTCTGTCAATGTATGTAAATCTTTCTATTATGTCTATTATGTGTGTGTGCGTGCGTGAGTGTGTGCATGTGCATGAGTGTGATGACACCACACTGGAGCAAATGATAAATCTCTCTCTTTAAATACGCACACACACTCACAGCACCACTACAGACAACACCCACGTCTGGCCAGCCTCTTTTTAAAAGCTTGGCCTGAGCTGTGCTCCCTCTAACATCTCTATGATTGAGGTGAGGAGTAAAGCTCGCAGCCAAGACAGAGTGATTACATTAGGTCTCTCGAACAAATCACATTATCTCTTCACAGTACTATAAATCAAATCAACACTAAATGTTGTTGCTCTTAAAGGGACAATCCGCTTTAATACAGATTATACACTCCCATAAGAGTCAACTCTCTCTCATCCTAACACATTGTCCTGAAACAGCCTGAGGCTCAAAGCAGTAAAATACACAATACCCTCAAAGATTTAGATGGCAATGCCTTGAGCCTTTTAATTCATTAGATCAAGCGGCAAATTAATCCATCCCAGTGTAGTCATAAGGAACTAAAGAATGAGAGTGGCATCTCTTTAGAGGTTCAGTTAAAAGGGATTTCAGACCTTTTGTACATCCCTACAAATCTGAAGGCTGTCATAATCTTAGAATAGGTGACTTTTCTCATCAAACATTATTTCTAGTTATCGCACACTGTGAGACAAGTCAGCCCTGTTCTCTTGGCAAAATATAATCCAAATGATGTTATTATGGCTGTCTTAGGGGCACATCTTGGGAGTGCAACGGAACTTGGTAATATCCATGGACCAGTTCCACCACAGAAGATAGGACTTTATTAGCTAGGCGAGCAGAAAAGTCCTGATTGTGTGCAACTGGACAGCGGTCAAGCGTTGTCACATCAATAGGTGTCGCCACAGTTGGTGCCACCCACCGCTCTGCTTGGACACCATGTAAAGGGCTGACGCCCACAAGCTGTTGGAGGGTATGATGATGACCAAGTGCTCCATATTCTCTTCTCTAGCTAAAAGTCAGCTTTAGCTACGGTCAGCTTCAGACTTCGAGCGTGAACTGGTGGGCCAGTAGTGGGAATCAAATGTTCGACTCCATGTTTGGCAAACCCACATGAGAATGTGGGCAGCGTTCGACTGAGAAACCGGGCTAGGAGGCAAAGGAACTCCTCCAAGACTGGAAGGAGACTGGATACACAAATGGCGCTCACCCCACCAATGTATGCACTCATAGGAGCAGAATGCTGCTGTGTTAACCAAATGATGGCCCTTAACGTCCACCAACAATCCAGGAGCACCGAGGAAATCTGCACCTACAGTAATGTCTGCTGTAAATAAAGTCCCTGGTCAACTGTAGTTGTTAGGCAGCTGCTGGACGCCAGCTATGACAACACCTACAGGCAGTTACAGAGACATATCTTATCATATTCTATAGCATCAATGTGAACAGACGCTTATTTTTAATTTGATGGGTTTTGTAAACATAACTCAAGGGGATAAAATGCATCTCTGAAACATAAGGACCCTTTTTATCCATGTGTCTGCAGCGTCAGACCAACACACAGACATAATGATGGACTTATTCTCAGTCATTTGGCCATTTAGTCGGCCCCCCCATCCCCAGCAAACTCCACATCCAGGCACTTCATTACGATAATTCATCAGCACAATGAATCCAGGAGGACACAGACTTCATAAAAATAACAATTAGAAACACACACATGCAAGTTCATGTGGTATCGCGAATCCATCTATTCGTGGTGGGTCCCAGGTGCAGCTGTGTTTTCTTAATTAAGAGCCGAGCTCCATGAAGACCATCGGCTTCATCGTTTATCATACACATAATTAACCCTCTCACTTTCACCCATCCTGCCCGTCTCTCTCGGTCTCATTTCAATCACTCTGTTAACCCCTTCTCAGTCCCTTTCAAATTAATCTTCCATATCCCGCTGCTTGACAGCGTCACGCTGTTACCCCATGCCCATCTCAGGTATTCCACCATTAACCCGACATTTGTCTTTATTTCACCCTCCTTTCCAACAATTCTTTGATTGCCAGCCTCCCTCTGACTTTCATTTTATTCACTCGAGCAATTAACCCCTTTTCTTGTTCGCACCCTGCTATTTCTCTTCCCTCCCTATGCTATTACAAATTGCGCCTATCGGTCTCATCCTCTCTCTCCTAATGTTCTCTCGCCGGCTCTCTGACTCATCCTCCCTCTCTTGCGATCGCCATTTCTCAATTAACCCCCATTGGTTGCTGGGTAAGGGTCAACCTATGTATCAGGTCTGGATCAAATCTTTATGCGCCTTTGAAAAATGATGGGTACGCACATGTGCACATGCTCTCGCGCTAAGGTGTGACACCAAAATGATTAGCTTCATTAGAGAGAGGTGTGAAAGCAAGAGGTAAGTGGTGAAGGTGAGGAAATGGTTTGAGACACTGGGGGAAGGGGGAAACAAAGTCATAATTCATTTTTTTAAGGACAAAGGCCTTGAAAGGGAAGGGAAAAATACAAATGTTATAGAGTGGAAAGATAAATAAGATAGAAGTTAGCTGGAAAATCACAATATCAATAGTCTGACAGGTAACGTTGACTGAAGCTTGCAAAGAACCTCTTCTGAAGTGTTGCAGAGAAGCTGTACGTGAAAATGCAATCTCAGTCAGTTGCTCTGGCTGCATGTGTTGTTGCTTCTTGTCCCTGTTTGTCTCCCTCTCCTGCAGCTTCACACTCGTTTGGGCGATCTGAGTTGGGAAAGAGGCTTCCAGCTTGAGGATTGTTGTTGTGTGTCACGTCTTGACCTGGGGTTGTTATACTGTGATTTTAATTTATTGTAAATAATTGATTGGTTTGTGTTTTCTAAGCTGTCTGTCATTAGTTCATGTCACTAGAGGAAAATGTGGTGGCGTCTCATTGGCCCCATAGGGTCACTGTAAATTGGGGCGTAACACTTTAGTAACATATCCAAAAAATGGCACCTAGTCTATGTTCCAAAAGGGTGTGAAAGCAAAACAGGAAGTATACGAATATTTATGTCAAGGAGGTTCTGTACAGATAAGTCATCAACAAATGAAGACATGAACATCATAATATAATGAGATTCAAGAGCTTTTGGTAAAACGGTATGTTGATTGAATAATATCATTTTTAGATATTTTCCTCATTTTGTGATACGCCTAATCCAGGTAATCTACTGCCATATTCCTACGTGAACTGCAGACTCAGAAGTGAAGACCTAATTTTCTTCTTTTTTTTTTTACGAGATTCAAATGCTATGCAGGGAGGTTATCAACTGAAAATGGCAGATGATCAGAACAGAAGGATAGGGGGAAAATGAGAGAGCGCATTTAGGTTCATTATGGCTGAGATCTCCCTGTTGTCTCCTCTTCATCCTGTCATAATGAGAAACCGCTCCAAGTAACACACAGATACATGAGTGGGGTGTGAGTGATCTGTGACAAAAATGTCTCTAATGGGAAAACTGGAGCCCCATATATCTACAAAAAAACACCACCAGTTCAGACACTTTAAGGCAGTTATATAATAAACTGAAATTGTTTAGAGGTTATCTATAATTTACAATGAGTGAATTTACAAAAATATTAGAGGAAAATGTATAAAGCAAACGTGTTTGGTATCTTGATCTGTGTGATATTCAGCAACTGACTGGCAGGACACACATAACTGCACAGATGACTTCAACCAGCATGCTGCACATGGCGCGTGTTAGTCCAAGCCTTCTAGGTCCTTGCCTGATCCATTCATATGTCTGTGCAAACACTGAAAAACATCTACACACACTCTCACAGACACAAAGACGAGTAAGCATGCATTTAGCAGATGGCTGGTGGTTAAGAGAGTGTGAATGATAAAATCTGCCCACCACTCCATCGCCTTGTCCATTATTCCGCTCTGCTGCTTTTGACAAGCATGTGTACGTGTGAGTTGGTGTGTGTGTTTGTAAGTGTGAGTGTGTGTGTGCGTGTGTGTAGGCACAATTCCTTTTTGTGTGTGGAGCTTTCATCTAAGGGTATATGTGTGTAAGGGAAACCATCCACTCGTAACGTTTGTCTCGTAAATGAGCAATATCGAAATCCAACCATTAAATGAACACATAAAAACAGCCATCTAATAGAGTTCTGTGTATTCTGATTTTATTGTTTCTACCCGTCATGTGTAATGGGTTGTAAGCAATCAAACTAATGGAACATTACAGAGGTATTCAAAATGTGCCACAAGAGTAATACCATATCACCCATCTGTATCCGAGACCAACGCAGGGCTATGTGGCATTGAGGGCTATGTTTGAAGCCATTGGGCGTTGATGAGTTATTATGTGCAATGGAAAAGAAACATATACTGATGGAGGCGGTACGTGTCAGTAAAATGATTTACAGATCAGCATACTCACATTATCACAGTATCGGTGATGGTTAAAGGGGCAGTGTGTAAGATTAAGGTCAATTTCTGGCACTTCTATCTATGGAAATATAATTACAAAACAAATATATAGACATTTTGACAAAGGTATAATCACCCCAATGTATGACTTGCTTTTTACATAACCCAAAAATTATCCCTTAATGTTACATTTACACCAGGAGAGTGTCCACCCTATGCGAGCCGCCATGTTTTTAGAATAGCGTGGACATTCTAAACATCTTTTACGCTTTAATGACAACTACTACAATAGGTTTTCCTGTGTGCTGAAATGGGAAGGGTGAGTGATGGATGTGATATGCAACTTCACCAGTAGATGTCACAAAATCTTACACACTGTACCTTTAAACAAGACCAAAATACTCTAATCATGATGACATATACCATCTTACCCAACCACAAACATACAGGAGCTGCTTCGTCATATAAACTGAATGACACTGCAAATCATTGCAAGGGAAACTGGCACGTCATATCACTAAAAGATAAAAGACCACAAATTCAAATACATACATACTACATAGAGTGGGAACAGTACAAGGTTCCCTGTTTAATGTTGACTGTCATTTCAGAATGATATATGAGCCAGTGTGCTGCCATTTAACAATGAGGCCATAGCCTCATTACATATAACTCATAATTCGGCTGATAACCGAGATCTCCGCTCCTAAAGTGAAGCTTTATGGTTCCTCTACCCTTCACAAGGACTACCGGGTACACCTGCTCTCTCTCTCTCTCTCTCTCTCTCTCTCTCTCTCTCACACACACACGCGTGCGCATACACACACACACCACAGTGAGGACTACCACATATGATTATTATATATAATGAAACATGTCACATGTCAGGCTACATAAGGAACATGGCAAAGCAATGACATCCGAGTCATGCCTAAATGGATATGACACTTTTATGGTTCATGTGCCCTTTTGAAGGACTGTGAAGAGCAGGTTCTGACATTTTGAGGTGCCTTCGACAATACACACGTTCAGACAACCTGTTACCTTAAATCTAATATCACCATTATCTTTTATATCTATTAGCGCGTTGCCTGTTTGGAAAGTACACTGTTAGGTTCACAGTAATAACATGGGTGTGTTGGGGTAAAATATGCAGATAGTTGTCCCTTACCTGATGATGTATTGCAGAAAGGAGAGAATGAAACACAGGGTGGCTACGAGGAGGCTCAGCGTCCAACTTAACCCTAACATTTCATTACTGCTAATAAAATAAAGGAGCTTTTAGAGTATAGATGTTTAGGTGCAAAAAAATACATATGATGTGTAAATAACCAGGGCTCGTCCTAGAGAATGGGATAAGGGTGCCGCGCCATCGCAGAACAGGTCTCTAACTTGTTCTTTGATCATATTCATCTTATTTACACATCAGCATGTCCTTTCTGTCTCCTCTCCTCCACTCTCGGACAGACCCCACACGCATACACACACACACACACACACCGCCCCCTCTGCGCATGCCCCCCCCAAAGCTGTAAACTTAGGGAAAACACTGCAAAGAAACACACTCTGTTATGCTGCGGCTCGATCTGTGCGCACCCCCCCGTCAATAAACGCCATCCTACTCCAAATTGCTGGGGAGAGCCCTGAATAACCAAACTATTCACATCTGTTCCATTGTCCACTGAGGTAATGCATCAAAGCACAAATCACTCAACACACAAACTACCAAGTACATGAGTCCAGCGCCATGTGTGAGAGCAATAAGCCCCACTGCTTTCTTTAGAGGAAGGTAAATATTAGTCTCAGCAATTGGCAACTTCATATAAAGGGCTGAGGGGTCAAAGGTGGCGGAAAAACTGTTTTACTTGACCATTTGGGGGGAGGGGGGGGCTGTATGAAAAACACATTAGTGTAGAGTATTTGCCCCTCTGTTCATTCACTTAACCCTTGCTGGTTGACATTACACATAAACACAAAGTCTGACAAGTCTGAACGGAAATGAATAGGAATGATTAAAAGCAACTAAAGATAACACGCCGACAGTGCAGAGTATCTTGATTCACCTCAATCAGTGTTAAACATTTGAGATAAACAACAGTTTTAACCTAAAATAATTCATTTTTCTTTCACCTTTGCTGACGTTTGAAATGGAATACAATATACCCATATGCGTACATACACCCGTTGCTATCATTCAATGAAATCACTTACAATATCTTATGAGCTATTTATTTATGTAAGATCTAAAATTATCTTTATTTCAGTAACAATTACCATACAGCATCTTGTAAAGAAACTCAAATGGATGTAAACACAACATAACTTTATAATCAGTAATTATCTAATGTGTGTCGGGAAAATAATGTATCATTCTGCAAAGAAAACAAAAAATAATATTTGAAAATTATAGATTTTGTTTTGTTGACAATATGGGTCCATTTGACTGTTTCCTTATGCTCAGATATACAGAAAAACACTCAAAGCAAATTGGACTGGAAATAAATGAGGGTGGTTTTCTAAACTGGGACTTTTATTTTGAAGGCTAAGAAAGTGAAAGGGGGCGCTGTGGACGGAGGTTACCGAACGCAGCTGGCCTTGATTGATCAACATCAAGCATGATATAATCTCACGCACACGGCAAACGGACGCATTTCAAAATAAAAGCATCATTGGTCAATTTCTTTCTAGCTTTATTTATAAAACAGTGCCGCTTGTACTTGACTACAACGGGCCACACTCAACAACAGCGCGGGCCGTGTAAGGCCCGCAGGCCGTGAAATGCCCAGGTCGGGTACAAATCTTGTGGGTCAACACAAAGTCAGGTACGACCCATGAGCACCGGCTCCAGATACGTTGGTCATGCAAGTGAATGATGTGTTTTTTCACTGCTTCAGAGGGTCTGACAAATAATGGAAAAAAGAAATGTAATTTTGGGAGAAAATACACACCATAGCTTGAATAGATAAACTTTTCATTCAGTGGTCTGGGTCTGTGGTCGAGCCTTAGAAAATACATAACAATATGACTGTTATTGCAGAGGGAAATGGAAATAGCAAATCTATCCCTTAAAAAAACATGAATCAAAGGCTGCTCTGCCAATGTGCTGGGAAACAAAGCAAGCAAGACAATCGTTCTGCCAAAGCTAAACACAACACTAATATGATTATTAAGTTTACCACATAGGTTGAAGGTGAACAGTGGGATTAGCCGCCAGTCTGCTTCATATACATGTGTTAAAGTGACTGGGATTAAAATGCAGACTGTGTCAGAGTCCACCCACACAAATTGCTGCTTCTCCATATCACTACATGTCTTTTCTAATCCCGTTCAAGGCTCTTTGTTTTGATCTAGGTCATGGTTCAATTAATGTTGACATGTGAACAACTACATTCAGAATCACACACACGCACACACACACACACAAAGAAAGAAGTGCCTTATCATCAACTACCTTAATGGCCGAGCACGCAATTTACACAGCATGGCATGCATAAAAATCCAATCAAAATCCACGGCCTCTCCGTCCGCCTGGTGTCTTCTGCTGTCATTATCTTGTCACACCAGACTAGACATCTACGTATAATCACATTGCCGCTGCATCATCTACAGTTTTTATATGCATCAGTACGTCCAACGCAGCTGTTTGAGTGTATGTGTACTACCAATGTGTTTATGTGTGCAGTTATAAAAGCCAGGGCTATAGTATATAAGTATATAAGTGCACCAAAAAGTAGTGACCCCATCAGCTGGTGTGCGCTGCACTCAATGAATGCACATGTCATGTGTGTTGACAACTGCAGAAATAGATAATGCATAATAACCAACTTAACATAACTAACCTTAGCCTTAGTCTGACCGATCTGATTTTTTCTTCCTTAAAATGACAGAGTTAAGTTAGTGTGATTGCAAGAGGAGTGAGAAAAGGATGAAATAGTAAAGAAGATGGGAGGAGACAGCATTTTGAAGCAGGGGGAAAGACTACCACAGCACACTGGGCATTGGGGATATCACTGTCGTGGCCAGTGACACTGCGGCCATTTCAGTGAGTGTTCCAGTTTTTATTTCCTTCCTCCTACGTGCTGGTTGTTATGGGTCACTGTTAAGGCTAAACATCTGGGTTTAAAATATTCAACAGGTTAAATGATGTAGTACTTTCCTTAGAGGAATGTACTTATATATGTCAACATATGTAAATCATTGTTTTCATTCATGTCATAGTCGACAAAGTACACTGAGCAATAATCTTGTCGGTTATGCAATTTCTATAAATTGCTGTCTGTAATTAGAAAAAGGCAAAACGAGCATCCCCGATACATGCATATAATGGCACAATAAATACACAAGAACATTCTCATTTAAAAAGTTAAATTGAAACAACCAGCATGGAAAAATTAGTTGACCATTATTCACTGGCTCCATTGTAATGCTATTATGAATTTAGACATTCAATGATAACAGCAATCAATCAGTAAATGATGCAACACATACATTAGTTTGGCTAAATTACTGTGTGTGTGTGTGTGTGTGTGTGTGTGTATGTGTGTGTGTGTGTGTGGGTGAGTGGGTGTGTGTGCACAAAGACATTTTGGCTGCTGCATAGAATCATTTCTCACTCATAGCAGTTAAATTAACATTTTATAAGTCCTTTATTGCTAAATCTGTATTCACAAAAACATTCACATATGTATTCATAATGTGCCTGCATGCTAAAAGTTACAAAGGCATCTTGGACAATGACAGCCATAGATGATCTAAGTTTGTCAGAGCTGTATTTAAAAGCAGCAGCAGCTGCCTGGGTTGTTTACCACTGATCAGCATTCACCATCATGTCCACAGAGAACAGCGGAGAGAGAGAGAGAGAGAGAGGCCGAGAGAGGGAGAGAGAGAGCGTGTGCGAGAGAGAGAGAGAGGGAGAGAGACAGAGAGACAGAGAGAGAGAGAGACAGAGAGAGAGAGAGAGACAGAGAGAGCGCGTGCGAGAGAGAGAGAGGGAGAGAGACAGAGAGAGACAGAGAGAGAGACAGAGAGAGAGAGACAGACAGAGAGAGGCCGAGAGAGGGAGAGAGAGAGGGAGAGAGACAGAGAGAGCTCACAGATGAAAGGAAGGACCAGCTGATAACATGGAACCTGCTCAGAATAATTTCCCCATTATCAGGTTTGCCTAGTTTGCAAATGATTCTGGTATTGTTGTGACCTTTAATTGCTGTAATTACTTAGGTTCAACCAGTGAATGAGTCACTTTTTTATGACTAGATATGCGAGAAAAAGAGACATTTAAAAAACGTTTTTAAAATAATAATAATAATATTTTTAAATAATAGATACGACAAGATGAGACAAAACCAATTGCTTCTAATTGGTTGATCTCCAACCATTAATTAAACCAGGGCTGAAGTAAGGGATTCAAATGGGTAAAGAAACACACAAAAAAATCATTTCAATGCCTTATTAAATCTTTTTTTTTTAACAGATATTTTGCCTTCCCTTACAAAAACCTGTGCACAGACAAGAAAACCTAAACAAACAAATGTGTACGAATGTACCAAATACCAAAGAATGTAGTGGTCCAAGTAATAAGGCAGATAGCTTGAAATATGGGCAATGTGGAGCAGTGGATTTTAACTACAAACCTGGAAAGTAAAGTTAGCTGTGACTGACCGATTTGATCTGATTGAGATGATTTCCAAACATAGACAAAAACACAAAGAATCCCCTGTGCTGATTTCACCCAATTTCCTTGTGTATGTGTATGTGTGTGTGTGTGTGTGTGTGTGTGTGTGTGTGTGTGTGTGTGCCCAAACATTGTAATCTGATTGATTGAAAGTCTCCCATTGCTCCCATTTACACTGATCTATACATTCAGAAAAAGTAATGAAGTCATAAACTCCGTTGGGGTCTGACTGTAACATACTGAAGTACTGAAGTTACACACTGATGTGTGCAAAGTGCAGTGTTTACGTGATATTGTTGAAATACAAACACACACATTGTACATAGCATCAGGGGTTTTCCCTTCTCTTCATTACTGCTAAAACTTTCTAAAAACCTCACCCTCCTGATGTTCAAGACAGGGAACATACCTTAGGAATTACACTTCCAGCTCCACACACAATATGCTGATGGAAAGCTATATTGCATGCCTACTTTTCAGTTTCTTTACACAAAGCTGCAAGTGGATATGAAAAACTACATGCAGGGGAGAAATCAGGGAAATGGAGAAAGGGGATGTGGAGGTCTGGATGAGTGGGGGTGCAGATGGGTGGGTGGCCGTCCAAAGGCTTTTATTGTATATTTGTAAGTTAGCCCATGACTCTCAAGTCTTGAATTGATTATCTGTGTCACACATAGACAGTAATGAATATTGCGAAACAAAATTGACTGGTTGAGTATGTTTCCCAAGATATTCAGTTTCGACTAAAAAGAACAGATGCAACATTAATGTGCCAGGTCTCTGCTGTAGAGGTGCATAACAAAAATTAGTAAGAGGGGCCCAAGGATAAATATAATAATAAATATAATAAAAAAAGTGATATTAGTGCGCACCTCCATACTTGAGGGGCTCTTGGAATTGAAGAAATTAAGAAAATGGATTTCCTATTCATTATGGCTACATCACCAGATCCTGTATCATCAAAGAGCCAGTCGTATGTCTATGTCGTCTTCCCTCACACCACCTCCAAACACAAGTGTAAGACAAGACCACACGGACCACTCAGCAAATCAGCTATCTTTCCCACCACAGCTCAGTATCTACAGACATGGTTCCCTCCTCTGGGCTTCCACAAGCACGCACAGGTACAATGAGCTTACGGACGAGTCCATCATTTTCAATACAGTAAGCGAGAGCAGACTAAACTTGCTCAACGCACTCATGGCAGCTAAGCCTTCACAACACATGACAACTGCAATGTCCGCATGCATCACTGACTCGCTAACATCTGGTGGTTCTCTCTGCTTCAGCGGTGTATGCCTCAATGGCATGTTATGATGTACAGGAACATGGGTCCCTTCAGTTGACAGGAACCCAAAACAATGTGATTTGTCACATTACTTACACGATATACTTTCACAAGAGCAATTGAAACCAGACAGTTTTTATTTTCTCGTACCACTACATTTATTGATTGCTATCAAGGTGTGATCAATAAACTTATTGGGAAAACCAATAGTGAATTTCACCTAAAACGGCCATGTGATGTATCAAGTGCCTTGGTGTTAATGTGGATAATTACCGATGCAAAACAATTGTATATTGTCTCGCTGATTGTTTCAATGTAAAAATAATTTGCTCAATTAAAAACATAGTGACGTGGAGCATAATAAAATGTATATGACAAGAGACTGTGTGCTCAATTTCACATGCTGCGTTCCAGTTGGCTGCCACAGAACTTCATGCCATCTGGGACCCGTGCTAGCTCATTTGAGCGACCGCTCTCCGAAAACATCACTTGAGAATATTTCAGCCGTGGATTTTTGAAAATGTATTTTTGACCTCCATCTGGGGAAGACCTCAGAAAATCTTCAGTGTTTTCTTTGTGGATATAAACCTAAAGCCAGGCAGACCAAGTCAGCCGGCTTTTAAACACTCATCTGGGATTAGAAGCCATTTATTCAGCTCAGTAATACTATGAGAGCCTTGCCTCGGAATCCAATGAATATTTCACACTTTCATTTCATATGCAATCTCTGCTGCTCAGAGGGGTTTATTTTCACTGTACGTGTGTCTATCCATATGTGTGAGTTTTGGAGAATTAGTTTATAACACTGTATTTGATCCTAGGATGAAGCTATGCATTTCATAGTACGCCTGTGCTTTTGAGGTTTCTGTTTGTGCTTCAAACTCAGGTTGAATGCCACTGATTTCAAACAGCTGAGTTTGAAACATTCTTGAAATAAAAATGCCAAACATCTGTAAATAAACACTGTGCGTATCTTTGCAAACACTACTTTGCATCCATAATACCTCCAGCAAGCCTGTTAGACAGGCTTCAACACCCCAATATTCAAATTGGATTTATAGCAATTTGCTTCTAGCTAAACTAATACACAATACATAAATAATATCAGCATCTAATACTAATTAAAACCCAGTTATAAGTTAAGTTACGCCAACATGTGTCTGTTAGCCAGCTGTTTTCATGGAAGTCCTATAGGCTAAGCAATGAGCACTGAATTCAATGAGCCAGGCAAAACACTGAACCAAATGCTTTGTAACACATTTCTAAGCAGTGGTTTCAAATACTTGAAATTTGTTCAAATGGAAGTTCAAAATCAAGGACACATCAAATAAGCTGTCTGAGATGCTAAAATGTAATGGTTGTGTTGCAGCCTTTAAAAGTATCTACACCAGGGGTGGCCAACCAGTCAGAGACTAAGAGCCGCATTTTTTACTG